>BNCR01000109.1:0-103171 GCA_014656515.1 Oryzias celebensis | reverse complement strand
GTCCTCAAGGGCCAGCCTCCTCCTGGTTTTCCAGAAATCCTGCCCTTATTTGATGCTGATTACCTGGATCAGGTGTGTCTAGCCAATAGGAGCTTCAATGGCAGGTTGATTGGAAATCATATACGACACTGGCCCTTGAGGTCTGGAGTTTGACACCCTTGCCATTGAAGATCTGAGAGAGTCTCTGAGAGCAGAGATCTTGGATAAACTGCAAACAAATGAATCTTTGAGCATTTTCTGATTTGGACAAATGTTTGGACTATGTCACGGAGCGCTCGGCCATGGGGATTGAGCCACAGGACAAAAGAGAATCTTTAAATAAAGGGTTTATTTTACCCACAAAAATACATGGACTTAAGTTAAAATGGGGTCAACTTAACAAAATGTAACTAAGAGACTCAGAAACAAAAGCATTGAAAACATAACCATTAACTATAAATACATTACAATAATTTAAGTATTAACAAACAAAACTAACTTATACTTCAAAGTCAAGTTAAAATATTTCAACAAAACAATAATTCAACTAAAGTATAAACTTTGTCTCCCCCCTTCCATTATCTCCGAATGGGAGTGTCCAGGAAGATTTCCAGTTCCTCTCTTTCGCCACATCAGCAACTTGTGTAGCTCCTGCCTCTGCCACATCATCAGGCTTCAAGGAGAACTCAAAAGAAAAGAATTGCTCAACACATCAGAACAAAATTAACTAAATGTGTGCACAAATCATGAAAGTTTAATTTTGTTATTGAGGTGCAAAGTAAAATAAATTTGTGCGCAAGTATAAATGATAATTTTGCAACAATTTGAAAGAAATATAACAATTAACTTTTAAATGTGGGCCAGTGGGGTCTGAACGTCACAGACCAGCAGAGAAACGGTTTAATCAATTATTTGAATGAAAATCTTTCATCCAGTTAATCATATATTGAACCACAGATTAGATCAATAAAGATTCATAATAGTTGGTCTCCATTCAAATGTTCAATAGAAAGTTTTTCTTTTTGTTTCATCAACAAATTCAAACCTGAGATTCTTCCTTTTCTTCTGGTCTAAATGAGAATCAATAATCCAGTTCCTGTAACTCTGATTGATCTGTGAGTCAGAATGAATGTTGGAATGAAATTATTGCTGTTCTGAAAAGCACAGCTTTCATGATACATTTCTGATCTGAGATGATCCAAAAGAACTCAAACAAGAAAGAAACTCACTTCTAATAAAACAAATGTTTTTCTATCAGGATCCATCAGAGACTCAGAACTGGATCTGGATCTGGATCTGAACCCAGCTGTGTGTCCTTCAGGAGTGACCAGTCAAAGCATCATCTTATCAACTTTAAATCATCAGCAGTTTCTGGTGCAGAGAGGTGAGCTGTATGGAAATGTTCTTCCTCACAGACATTTCTATCTTCATGTGTGCAGCAGTCAGTCTTGGAGCTTTTCCACAAACACAACAGTCTTGGTGAAAGAACAGATCTTGTAGATACTACTGAGTGTTTGCAGGACACCAGTGGGTCCAGTAGGAGCTGATTGTTCTGATTCTCCACAGAGTGGACCAGCAGAGCTCAGAGACTCCCAGTGGTCAGTCTGTCCAGCAGCATCAAACACAGCTGGACTCCATCTTTCTGGTCTGTACATGAACAACAACTACTTTTCCATCATTCTGTCCACAGTCATCTCCATGCTGCACTTTGGAGACCAGTGGATTGTCAGTGTGTCCAACATGGAGCTGATGTTTGGCTCCATGACTTCACTCTGATTGGCTCATTTATCTACAATTCTGTTGCAGCTGCTGGAGGACAACATTGTTACTTTTGTGAAGAAGGAGCTGAAGAAGATCCAGAAGCTTCTGAGTCACAGGGAGGAGGAGGAGGAGGATGAAGATGAAGAGCAGAGGAGCAGCAGAGAGTCACTGATGAAGATCACAGTGAACTTCCTGAGGAGAATGAAGCAGGAAGAGCTGGCTGATGGACTCCAGAGCAGTAAGAGGATTTCTCTGAAGGTTTCAGCTGCTGATAAATGAAGATTTACTGATGTCTGAACACATGGAACCACAGGGATTCAAACCCTCATCCTTAAGGGCTGCAGAGAGTTGATTTACTCTGTTTGTTGTCTTCATTCAGGTTTAACTGCTGCAGTTTGTCGACATAAAGTCCAATCTGGTCTGAAGAAGAAGTTCCAGTGTTTGTTTGAGGGAATCACTAAAGCAGGAAACCCAACCCTTCTGAATGAGATCTACACAGAGCTCTACATCACAGAGGGAGGAACTGGAGATCTGAATGAAGAACATAAGGTCAGACAGATTGAAGCAGCATCCAGGAAAGCAGACAGAGCAGAAACAAGCATCAGACAAGAAGAGCTCTTTCAACTCCCAGCTGGAAGACAAGAACCAATCAGAACCGTGATGACAAAGGGAGTGGCTGGCATCGGGAAAACAGTCTTAACACAGAAGTTCACTCTGGACTGGGCTGAAGGCAAAGCCAACCAGAACCTCCACTTCACATTTCCATTCACTTTCAGAGAGCTGAATGTGCTGAAAGAGGAGAAGTTCAGCTTGGTGGAACTTGTTCATCACTTCTTCCCTGAAACCAAAGAAGCAGGAATCTGCAGCTTTGAAGACTTCCAGGTTCTCTTCATCTTTGATGGTCTGGATGAGTGTCGACTTCCTCTGGACTTCCACAAGACTCGTATCCTGAATGACCCTAGAAAGTCCACCTCAGTGGGAGATCTGCTGACAAACCTGATCAGGGGGAACCTGCTTCCCTCTGCTCGCCTCTGGATAACCACACGACCTGCAGCAGCCAATCAGATCCCTGCTGAGTGTGTTGACATGGTGACAGAGGTCAGAGGGTTCAATGAGCCACAGAAGAAGGAATACTTCAGGAAGAGATTCAGAAACAAAAAGCAGGCCAGGAGGATCATCTCCCACATCAAGAGATCCCGAAGCCTCCACATCATGTGTCACATCCCAGTCTTCTGCTGGATCACTGCTACAGTTCTGGAGGATCTGCTGAAGAGCAGAGAGGGAGGAGAGCTGCCCAAGAGCCTGACTGAGATGTACATCCACTTCCTGGTGGTTCAGGCCAAAGTCAAGAAGGTCAAGTATGATGGAGGAGCTGAGACAGATCCTCACTGGAGTCCAGAGAGCAGGAAGACGATGGAGTCTCTGGGAAAACTGGCTTTTGAGCAGCTGCAGAAAGGAAACCTGATCTTCTATGAATCCGACCTGACAGAGTGTGGCATCGATATCAGAGCAGCCTCAGTGTACTCAGGAGTGTTCACACAGATCTTTAGAGAGGAGAGAGGCCTGTACCAGGACAAGGTCTTCTGCTTCATCCATCTGAGTGTTCAGGAGTTTCTGGCTGCTCTTCATGTCCACCTGACCTTCATCACCTCTGGAACCAACCTCATGGAGGAACAGAAGAAATCAGAGATCTTTAAACTGAAACGAAGCAGTCCAGTCCAGTTGTACCAGAGTTCTGTGAAGAAGGCCTTACAGAGTCCAAACGGACACCTGGACTTGTTCCTCCGCTTCCTCCTGGGTCTTTCACTGCAGACCAATCAGAGTCTCCTACGAGGTCTGCTGACTCAGACAGGAAGTAGCTCACAGACCAATCAGGAAACAGTCCAGTTCATCAAGGAGAAGATCAGTGAGGATCTGTCTGCAGAGAAAAGCATCAACCTGTTCCACTGTCTGAATGAACTGAATGATGGTTCTCTAGTGGAGGAGATCCAACGGTTCCTGAGGTCAGGACGTCTCTCCACAGAGAAACTGTCTCCTGCTCAGTGGTCAGCTCTGGTCTTCATCTTACTGTCATCAGAAGAAGATCTGGAAGAGTTTGACCTGAAGAAATACTCTGGTTCAGAGGAGGCTCTTCTGAGGCTGCTGCCAGTGATCAAAACCTCCAACAAAGCTCTGTAAGAACTCATGAAAATCACCTTCAGAGAACAAATGAATTTGAGAGGAAACATGAAAGATTCAATAACTGCTGTCTGTCTTTGTTTTCTTCAGACTGAGTCACTGTAATCTGTCAGAGAGAAGCTGTGCAGCTCTGTCCTCAGTTCTCAGCTCTCAGTCCTCCAGACTCAGAGATCTGGACCTGAGTAACAACAAGCTGCAGGATTCAGGAGTGAAGCTTCTGTCTGCTGGACTGGAGAGTCCACACTGTAAACTGAAGACTCTGAGGTCAGATTTCACTGAACTGTATTTTCTCTTGGACAAGTTCTTGTTTGTTTTCTGTGTTTTAGGAGAGAGTCAGATAGACGTCAGTGAAAATGAAACAGCAGAGGACTGTTGCACAAAAGTAGATTAAAAACATCAGTTCAATTCAAAATCCCAGACAGGTCTAATCTGATTCCTTTTTTTCTTGCATCCTTTACACACCAGATTAAATAAGAGAACCAAAGTCCATCCAGGTATTAATACACCAGCCTGCATGCATGGATTAGAGATCAAAGTATTAGTTCATCATTTCATCATTTATGGTTGGAAAGTTTAGTTCACTTTGAGCAATCCGATTGGTTGACCTGAAATGGATCCAGGACATCTTTAGCCAAAACTTCAACATCTCTTTAGCTAGCAAAGCTGCTGGCAGGTTGCGTGCATGCAAAGCTTTTGCTTCGTTGCAAAAAGCAGCATAAAGTACAGCATGGACAGTATCACGTTTCAGGCGCTGATTGTAGGTCCTGCAAATGGATGACAATAGAATTTAGAATCTAGAATGTTCAGTTAACTCAAACATTTCCCTCCTGTTTGTCAGGCATTTGCTCAAAATTTCACTACATTTCATTGTCACTTCCATATAGGATCTCCACAAGAAGGTCATATTTATAAGTCCAAAGAAATAAAGTCTCAGGATTGAAACCGCAGAGCCAGAAAAACCTTGGAGGGTTTCGGGCTCAACCTTCAATACCGGGTCAGAGCCGTCCCTCAGGAGAGGATGCAGCTGAGTCTGTGTCTCCCACTGGGGTCATCGCTGTAAAGACGAGGCGGTAAATCAGCGAGCGCTAACAGGGGATGCAACAGCATCCACACAAGGTTAAAATCACCGCAAATACTGCAATAGACACCAGGATAGAGGACACAAGGGCCTTTTATTTACCGTCCCATCCATGAACCCCACATGGAGGTGTCTAGCCCAGAGTGGTCATTCATTTTCCATTGAGTGTGTGAAGACCCTCATAGAGGTGGTCGACCACCGTCAGCTGCTGTTGTTAGGTATGAAGGTGCAACATTGCTCACCAAAAAAGGTGCACACTTCTCCTTTACTGCTAGCAGCCGTTCAAAGCCATGCGCTTCTGGAATATCAACAGAGACGTGGCAGAGAACTGTTCTCTTACCGCTTGGAAACCAGCTTGTGTCCAGTTTCCCAGCCGCTGTACGTTGGAATGGTCGGAATAGATCCTGTCCACATTTCTGTTTATGACACACCACCAACACAGTGAAGACTCAAACCCAGCTGCACCCTGATCCACAAGTTCATGCTCATCTGGGGTGTCCATTGGTTCTCTGCATCCATTCACCATCACAGCTCCTTTGTTTACTGTGAAACACAGCAGGTTGTTCAGTTACATTCAGACAGTTGATGTTTTTGGTTTCAGTTGCCTTACCGGTACACTCCACAAAATGAGACATAGAACAACTAAATACAGCAACATCAAAATAAAACAAAAGCAGCGTCTCACCTTTGATTGGCACATCCCCGCTGAAGTTTCCTGCCTAAGGGGACAGGAGTCCACGCCGTCACCACTGCTTAAATCAGTCCAGACTCCGGTGGGGATCAGACGATCTGGCGTTACCGGGATCTCACCCTGGAGCCAGGCCTGGGGTGGGGCTCGCAGGTGAGTGCCTGGTGGCCGGGGCTCCTCCCATGGGCCCCGGTTGGGTTAAACCCGAAGGATCGACGTGGGATCACTCCCCAGTGGGCCCACCTGCAGGAGAGCTCAGAAGGGGTGCGTGCAATGTGGTTTGGGTGGCAGTCGAGGGTGAGTGCCTCGGCGGCCTAAACCCCGGTCATGGAACTTGGCGTTTGGGACATGGAACATCACCTCTCTGGGTGGGAAGGAGCCTGAGCTTGTGCAAGAGGTTAAGAGGTAGCGGCTAGATATAGTTCGGCTCACCTCTACGCACAGTCTGGGCTCTGAAACTCAGTCACTCGAGAGGGGTTGGACTCTCTACCATTCTGGAGTTGCACAAGGTGCGAGGCGGCGGGCTGGGGTGGGCTTACTCGTGAGCCCCCAGCTTAGCCGCCAAATGTTGGAGTTCACCCCAGTGGACGAGAGAGTTGCATCCCTCCGCCTTCGGGTGGGAGACAGGTCTCTGACTGTGGTTTCGGCTTACGGGCCGAACAGCTGAGGCCCTGGGGAAGACCCAGGACACGCTGGAGAGACTATGTCTCTCGGCTGGCCTGGGAACAACTCAGGGTCCCCACAGAGGAGCTGAGGAAGGGGCCGTGGAGCGGGAAGTCTGGGCATCTTTCCTTAGACTGGTGCCCCCACGACCTGGTCCCAGACAAGCGGAAGAAAATGAATGAATGGAAGGATGGATGGATGGATAATACAATAAAAGTATAAAAAGAACTAGAAATCCAAGTGCAAACCTTTTTATTTGCGTGCAAAGCATTCCTTCATTGCATTATGCGTGAGCGGCGAAGCGTGTTCTTCTTTGCGAAAGCAAAGCAGATATCTAATCTTAGTAAGCATATTAGATATCTAACATTTTTTCTCATAATCAGCCAAACATTCTCAGATGATATCAAATGTTTCCCATTGATTCTTTGAAATTACTTCTGGCATTCCATATATCTGGCATTCCATATCTAGGGATTATCTCGTCACAAAATGCATCAGAGCATTAGGATGTTTCGATGGGAACAATTCTATCCACTTAGAAAATCATCAACTTTTGGTTAATAAACAACCTTCAAGCTCTATGAAATCCATATGTATTTGTCAAAAGGACACTGAGCAGGAGGGAATTTTGGTCTTAAATTTCTTTGTGAATTATGCTTTTTCAAAGAAACAACTCCCAAAGAAATGTAGAAGCCTTTGAGTTTCCTGAATCAGGTTTCAGGGACGTAAAAAGTAAAAGTGGCTTCAAATTCCATGAATTCTCCATTCCAACCTAGTCATGATTGAATCATAACAACGGCAAACAAAATCAGAACGTCAACCCAGCATCTGTTACTTTAAAGTTTAAAGTAATACTTCACTCCCCTCTACCGTTGATCAAAAACCTCCATTATAGAGACCCAGTCATTTCTTCAAGAACTTAAACTTCTTTAAGTTTACTTTTCCATTCATTTATGTTGGTGATTTAATGCTTTTCTAGTTCAAAGTAGTTATTTTTCAAGCAACAATCATTTTTCTCCTTGACATTAATCCAATTAATTCATCTTTAATTACAGGACAGTCCCAAAATTTAAGTGTTTGATCTCCAGATTTTCCACATTGTCACCAGCACAGTGACATGACGGTTGTTTTAAATCTCAAGATAGTCAGTGGTGTATAAAAATATCTAATTTATATTTCCAGTCAAATGTTCTCCGTTGCTGGCAGTTAACACTTTGATGAATGTTTTCACATCATCTGTCCCATTAATTATTTCCAATTATGTGACCTATTTTTTCTAGTTGGGATATGTTTTTCTGGTGCTAATATTAAGAACTGTTCTATGTGGTTTGAAGCTTTGGTAACGCTTTCCTTTTCCTTGTGGTTTGTAACATAATCAAATCTGTTGAAGGGAAACCATTCTGTTGCAACTGGGAGAAAGATTGAACATGTTCTCCCTTAAACAGCTGATCAGAAACAATAATAATACTCTTGTTTGACTACCCTTTTCTTTGATTCAATAATAGATTTGATTCAATTCTTTAATTTAATATAGACACCTAACCCAGGTAATGAATGTCCTGCCAAATCCCATTTCCGACGGTGTTCCAGCTAAAGAGGCCCAGTCTACCCAATCAAAAGCTTTTTCAGCATCTCAATGCCCGTTTTATTTCTACCTTAACATCCTAGAATAGATAATCTGATTTCATAATATTGTTGACAATATAGATGTTGAAATGTTGTAGTCCACGCACAAAAATCTTAATGAACGATAACTAATAGAATTGGGCTTAAATCGTTAGCAAATGTTTTCTAATATTCCCCTGAGAATCCATCTGATACAGGTGGTAACAGTCCACCAATATGAACTAAGGGTTATTGTAGTCAGGCAGGGCTCGGGCTACACTGGATATTCAAAGTTTTATTTTACAAAATGCCTCTTTTGCTTCAGGAGAAATGTTCATCTTATTTCGTTTTTTTTCCTTTTACATTGGAGCCGTTAGTGGCTCTGCCACCTCAAAACAGACAAGACGAAAGAAAAAATTGTGTGAACTTTGCACTTCTGCATAGTTTGGTATCAATGCGCTGCAGTAATTAGTCAGACCCATAAATAACATCATTTACTTCCTAGTAGGGATTAAGGAGCCTCTAAAACTGCAGCTTTCCTTTTATCTAAAACAGTTTTCTCTTTGCAGAAACGATTACGTCTCAAACAACATCTTTCTGCCACAACTATAGTTTCATTCTACTAACTTTCTGCCAAATATCTCAACAAAGCCAACGTCTTTATCAGAGGTTTTCATTATCAGGGAAGGAAACCAAAACATCCTGGAAGTAAAAGTTTGAATCTGGATTCTTGTGTTGTAAACTGCAAACCACGTCTACCTTTTTGACCTCAAATCCATTTCCAGCTTTTGTTCTCCCAGAGAAAAGATCTCCTGCATATTTAAGAAAGATTCTTCAACTGGATTATTATCAGCCTCCCAAAACCATTCAACATCTTCAGCTTTCTCTTCTACACTTTCTTTTCACTCTCATAACTTCCTCAGCCACATTCTCTATAACACAATTTCCTCATTTAAAGTGCCTCTTCCGTTTTGTTTCTCTTCTTTACTCATATCCTAAAACTGCTGCCCCTTTTATGTCCAGCAGGGGTGTAGTTCACTTATTGACCAATAGGTTTCTAGTTTTCCTGATCTCCTCTGGCTCAGCTTCCTCTGCAGAGGTCAGAGGGGTTCTCTGATGCTCCACCTCTCCTCTCACCTATATTTATTCAATCTTTTTATCTTATTTCTCACATCCAAACAGAGTAAACTTTCATCAAGATCATTCATTCACTAGTTCACCATCCTTTTCCTTAAGCCCCCCCTCCTTCTGTTCAGCCGCTTATATCTACAAATATAACTTTATAACATAAAATAACTATATAACTGCATGCAGCTTACTTTCATGTTTTCAACAGTCTCCTCCCTCTAACTCTCCTCCTCTCATTGAGACAC
Source organism: Oryzias celebensis (assembly GCA_014656515.1). Taxonomy (NCBI): domain Eukaryota; kingdom Metazoa; phylum Chordata; class Actinopteri; order Beloniformes; family Adrianichthyidae; genus Oryzias; species Oryzias celebensis. The sequence goes on along the minus strand of BNCR01000109.1, from coordinate 93,846 downwards.
ACACACTCACTGTCCGTGTGCTCACTGCTATCTATCAGTCTGCTCGAGCACGAGCCTCCATCTCTGCTCCTTCTCATACAGAGATCCTTAAGAATGAGTACCATTACATTTGATGAAAAACACTTTCTTTCTTATACAGGGTCAACGGAGCAGAATTCCTTCTCCTATTTTCTGTCTTTCCAGTTGCAGGGTTTCCTTTTTTTATTTGTAGATGTTTTATGGTACTTCAGATGTTTATCATCTCCATCTGCTGCCCGGTGGACAGAGGAGCTCTGTAGCTCGCTCCTCTGCCCACCGGGCGGCTGGCGAGCGCAGTGATCCAGACCACTGAGTGTCCACTGAAGTCAATGTGGACAAACACATGTGGGGCCCATTTATTCACCCCAACAAAAATTTTGGAAAATAAATATACAATTTTTCATTTGTAAATTGTGAAGTTTTATTCTTAAAACTTTACATTTTGTTTGCAATTTAGAAAATATTGATTTTTAAACAGTAAATTTTCTTGCAATATGGCAACACAAAAATCACTCTATAAACCTCCAGCTGCATCACTGCTCCTGAACACACTTTTCTTCAACTTTTCAGGTTGAAGAACTGCAGGTTGTCAGAGATCAGCTGTGAAGCTCTGAGTTCTGCTCTGAAGAAAAACCCGTCTAATCTGACAGAACTGGACCTGAGCTGGAACAAGAACCTGCAGGATTCAGGAGTTCTTCATCTGTGTGGTTTTCTGGAGAGTCCAGACTGCAGACTGCGGACTCTGAGGTCAGACTCCATGTTTCAGTTGTGTTCACATCAATATGATGAGAAAGTTGTGTTGACACTAAACTGCAGACATGAGGCTGATGTTCTCCTGCTGCATGCTGACCATCTTCATGCTGAAGGCTGTTTTCTTCTTCTGAGCTTTAGTCCATTCACTCCTCTAGGTGGGGGTGGCTGCCCCCTGCCATGCTCTCTTCTGGATCTCTGCCTGGAGCTTTGGGGTGGGTCTCCTTTGGGGGGCCCTGACTCGTACCTGGGGCTGGGTGGTGGAGGGGTGGCTCGTCTGGGGTGGTGGGTCTCTCAGGGGTGGGGCCCCACACTGGGCTACCTGGCGCAGTTGGAGGGCTGCTCTTCTTCCTAGGCTAGGGCTTGCACTCTGTGCTTCATACTTCACTGCTCTTGGGTTTTGGGGGCCCGTGTGGTGGCCCTGCCGACCCTGGTCTGGGTGTTTGGCCAGACTGCCAGGTGGGTGGATCTCCTCTGTTGGACCCACAGTACAGGAGGAGGGTCGTCCCGGGTTGTATTATTTTTACTATGCACTTTTCTTTATTTCTTCCCCCAAAATGCAACAGCATTTTGTTATTTTTTTATTTGAAAAGTTTACAATATTTGTGGCAATTGAATCACACTTTCAGTGAGTTACAGTTAGAACAGACATAGAGAAATGTAAACAACAAAGGCAAAGAATAAGCTTAAAAATATATACACAAAAAAAAATGAAAATAAGACAAGATATAAAATCAAACAAAGTAAAGAGAATACATAGACATTATAATTAACATTCAATTAGGGGTTTTCAAAAAGCTGTAAGTTACAAATGATATTTTGGAGTGTCATAGCAGGTTTATTTTCCATGAAGTTTACAGATGAAAAAAATAAGCAGAGTTCTTTATGAAATGTGAAAAAAGAAGGTTTGGTTTTCAGGAATCAACATTTGTGTTTATAGAATTTACCCAGGATAATTATGACATTTCAAACCATTTATGTGTTCTTGTTTTTCAAAATAAACCCAAAAATAATGTGCTTAATAAAGACGTGGTAAACATGGAATCTTGGCGGAAGAGCCAATAATCTTCCATATAAAGTTAAAGTTCATTTGATGAATAGATTTCTTGGTTTGTTTAGGGACACATATAGAATATGTCAGATATAGAAATGTTGAAATGCTTTCAGTTTTGGTGAGGAGAATCCTACCAGAAACAGACAGATCTCTTTGTTTCCAATTATTTAGAAGAGACATTTTCCAAGTTTGTCCCAAAAACTACATTTTTCCAAGTCGTTTTTGTCTTTAGTTATATGCATTCCAAGGTATTTAACTGTGGATTTAATTGGAATATCACATGCATTAGATAATGTACATGGCTTAATAAGTAAGATCTCACATCTGTTTAAATTCAATTTGAGGCCTGATGCTTTTGAAAAGATGTCAATGGTATTATGGGGATATCCTGTAGGTTATTTAGGAAAATTATTGTATCCTCGGCTTGTTGGGTTATTGAAATGTTAGTATTAGCAACTGACAGCTCACCAAATTCAGCATGTTTAACCAACAAAGATAGCATTTCTGTAGCTGCAATAATAAAGGGGTGAACTTGACCAACCTTGTATCTTTGCTAATATGAAATCTTTGAGATGTCCTCTGGGGGAAACAAACAGAGCTACTGGTATCATGAGAGAAGGTTTGAACTCCATTCATGAATTTGTTCCCAAAACCAAAGAACTGCAGTGTTTGAAACATGAAATGATGCTCAATCATATCAAAGGTCTTGTAAAAATCTCAAAATCAAATCAAGTCTTCTGTATAGATCAGATGATCACCATCAATCAGATCCAGAAAAAGGCCTAAATTCTGATGAATTGAGCGACCTTTAATAAAACCAGATTGAGTTTCAGAGATGATTTGAGTTTTACCTGATTTGAGTCTGTTTGCAAAAATCTGAGTTAGAAGTTTCTAATCAGTGTTTCAAAGGGTTCTAGGCCTTAAATGATGGAGATATGTTGGGTCTTTACCCGGCTTGGGGATAAAACTGATTACACCCTGTTTCATTGGATGTGTTAGAGATCCATTTTGAATGAATTATCTAAACATTTCAAAAAGGAAGTCCTTCATCTGCTCCCAGAAGAACTTCTAAAAATGACTCGTCAGTCCGTCACAACCAGGAGCTTTATCTTTGGATAGACAGCCCAAAGTTTTTCTACTTCTTGTAAAGTTATTTCTGAATCTCATCAATTTTAGGCATCATATATTTAATTGACTGGAAAAATGTAACTGTGGGATTCAGAATAGGATGAAGTGTACAGCTTACTATAAAATGAATTGATTTCTTTAGAAATCTTTTGAGGATCAAACATAGCTGATTATTAATAAAAAGATTTATTTATAACATTCCGCTCTTGTCTCTTCTTCTCTAGATTGCAGAAATAAGATGTTCTGTTTTCATCAAGCTCCACCCACTTTGCTCAGGATCTAATGAAGGCTCTTTTTGCTTTTTGACTGAAGAGGACTTTTCTGTTGGCCCAAACTATTGGTCTGCTTTAACAGAATGAGTTTCTTGCGGTACAATGCAGCTGCTTTCACATTTTTACAAAAAAGGAAAATAGAGTATTTAGCTCCATGAACTCCAATGTGTGGATGAAAAAACAGTCAATCTGGAGACAAACGGACTCCATTAGCGTACCCGACGTGGCCCCGATAGTAGACGTTCTGTCCTGCAGCTCTTTCCTTCTCCATTTTAGGCCAGACAGCAGCTCTTGCTTCTCAGTCAGATTTGCAGAAATCTTGCTTGAAGAAGATGCCAAGCTCTTTACAAGCCGTTGTATCTTTAGAAATCTTCCAGATGTTGTGGTCGTGCCTCATAGTGAACTGGATTATGATTTGGTGGTTCCTGCCGGTTTCTCTTCTCCCCAGAAGGTGACTGTATCCACAGCCATGTCCAGGACCGAGGTGTGATGTGGAGTGATCTTTCCCAGGATATCCAGGACTTCTTTGTGTGTTTTCTTCAATTTTTTCATTCAAGTCTTGTAGTTTCAAGTTCCATCATGTTTATAGCGTTCTATCTCCACCACTCTCTCTTTGAAATCTGCATTTTCTCTTTTGAACACAGAGACATCCCTTTCCAAATCACACACTTTGGATTTACAGTCCTTTATGTCGGCAGCATTTCCTTTGGTGATCTTTGTTAGATTAACCAGAATCACAGAGTTTTCCCAAAGTCTTCTGTCAAAAATTCATTTCATTTCATTTTTTTTATTTATTGAGCACCTTCCACCACCAGCCAAGGAAGCCCAAAGTGCTGTACACAGGGAAACATAGAAAACATAAATAAATTTAACATTGTGTAATAATAGAACAAAGAGAATGAAAGCATTAAAAAGAATAAAACCAATTTAAAACAATGTACAACTAAAACCAGGATAATAACAGGGATAGGTTGATGCTAAAACGCTGTAATGCAGGAATAACTGTTTTTTTTTTTAAATCTCCAAGAGTGTGACCTCTCTAATTGCTGGTGGCAAATGATTCCAAAGTATAGGGGCCATCACAGCAAAAGCACGCTCCCCCGAAATTTGCGTTTAGTTCTGGGAACCAGTAACACACACTGGTCCGGTGGACTGTGGGGGGGATATTTTGCAAGCAGGCTGGAGAGGTAAGAAGGTGCAGTACCTGCCAGGGCCTTAAAAGTAAAAACAAGAATTTTAATCAAAATCAGGTACTGCACCGGCAGCCAGTTCAAAGAGGCCAAGATTGGGGTTATGTGGTCAAACTTGTTTGCCCCGCAAATAAATAAATAGTCTGGACAGCACAAAGGCATTGGTGACAATTTCCAGGTTCTTTTTTGAAATAAAAGACTTAATCCTAGCCAGACGTTGCATTTGAAAAAAGCAGGATCTGGTCACAACATTTATTTGGAGGTCCCGTTTCAAAGCAGCGTCAAGTTTCACCCCCAAGTTAGTGACCACAGACTGTTCAAAAGGGACCAAGAGAGAGAAGATCAACATCATGATCCTTTCGACCACTAGGGGTAAAGACAATTACCTCAGATTTACTTTCACTTAGGTCAAGAAAGTTGGCTGACATCCACAACCTAAGTTTAGCAAGGCAATCAATTACTCTTTTAATCGTGCGGTCAAGTCCCTTTCATATAGGGACATAAATTTGGCAATTATTGCCATAAAGATGGAAATCCACCTTATGCGTCCGCAATATCCCAGTGGTAACAAATAAAAAGGAAAATAGCAATGGGCCCAGAACTGATCCCTGAGGGATCAGGGGGTAACATGTAGATGAGTAAGAGCCCATTTTAACACAGAAGGACCTGTCTGAAAGGTAGGACCGCAACGACTGTAGTGCTTCCCCAGAAAGCTCCACCCATTGTTCCAGCCGACCAATCAGGATCTCATGGTCAACTGTGTCAAAACCTGCTGATAGATCAAGTAATAAAAGAACGACCCGTTCGCCTGCATCTGTTGCCATTAAAACATCATTAAACATTTTTAAACGAGCGGTCTCTGTGCTGTGTCCAGACCTGAACCCTGACTGCAGAGGTTCCAGTATCTCATGTGCCTTTAAGAAAGAAAATTATCAAATCTCACAGTCATTTTTCAATAGCTGTGGTCAGAGCCAACAGCTCGCCATCACTTTTGTGGTTAATCTAACAGTGCAACAGCTCCAAAAAGGTTGTCTACACAGACCGCCATCTTGCCGCCGCCCTGCAACAGCAATTAAACTCTTTTTAGGATATTCAATGGTAATGTTTTTCCACTAGCTCTGTATAGAATTAGGGGGGTGCAAAAATCAACAAAGTCATACAGTTTGAAGAGTCTCGATTGATCAAATAAATTGTTTGTATGATCAACATAACCGGTTGTATGTACAATTCTGATGGCTGGTTTTTGAAGTAAAAAGAGAGGCTGTAGTGAACTTTATAATTATTACCCCAAACTTCTATACAATAAGTGAAATATGGTAATAATAAGGAGCAGTATAATAAGTATCTACAGTTGTATTCTAACATGAATTTAGATTTATTTATGATTGAAATACTTTTTGAAACTTTAGTTTGTATGTGTCTGATGTGTAGCTTCCAACTTAATTTGTTATCGATTACAATCCCTAATTGTGGAAGGAGAGAAACAGGTTTATAGTTTGTAAATAGGTGTTTGTCTCCGCTCTTTTAAACAGGAATCACTTTTACAATTTTCATTTTGTTTGGGAATTTCCCAGTTTGTAGTGATAAGTTCCATATGAATGTTAGAGGCTTAGAGATATTGTTAATGACCTTCTTCACTACTGTCATATCAATATCATTACAATCTGCTGAGCTTTTACTCTTGAATTTGTTATCAATTGATATCAGATCATTTTTGTTCACTTCAGAGAGAAAGTTTGAGTTTGGGATCCTTGTGATGGTGGAATATTTTCTTTGCTGGTTTTGCTCTTTGGAATTTCTGCTGCCAACTCTGGACCCATGTTTCCAAAATAGTTGTTAAAACTGTTTGCTGCTTCATTAATAGTACAGCTTTGACCCTTCTCATCTGTTAAGTAATCTGGATATGTTTGCTTTTTAATGATACTGTTTCATATTCCCAAACTCTCTTCACATTGTTTTTATTTTCATTCAATAGAGTGAGCTAAATATTTCTAAAAAACATTCATAAGCAGAGTCCACATCTTTCTCTCTGTACACAGAGTTCCAGTTCTGTCTGGATAAGTCATTATTAAAGGAGGTCATTGTTTTTTCATTTCTTAACCTTTTGTAAACTGGTTCTTTTATTTTCTTTGTTGCCACGTTGATATCAAATAGTGTGAAAACTGGTAAATGATCAGTTATGTTGCATATCATGAGTCCACTCATATGAGTGTTTTCTACATGATTAGTAAATATATTATCAATCAGAGCAGCTCTGTGAGCAGTGATTCTGATGGTAGTTTTACGGTTGGATAGAAACTCATTCTGTACATTCTGATGATAAAGTCATCTGTTGCTTTATGTTTGCTGGGGTTTATCAGATCTATAGTCAGATCTCCACAAATAAACAAAGTTTTGTTAAGTTGAGATTTAAACATTTTTTCCATCCAGTCAGTGAACACTTCTAGGTTTGATCCTGGTGACCTGTACTGTATATACAGCTTATGACATTCTTCCCTGATTCATTACAGATTTCAATTGTGATACATTCCAGTATTCCATCCACTGCAACTGACATTTGATCAATTACTGAAAACTTCATTTTTTTCTGCACATAGATTGCAACTCCTCCTCCTTTTTTATTTACTCTGTTCACATAATGAAGTTCATAGTTTTCCAATTCAAAATCAGTGTCTTTGTTGTCGCTGAACCAAGTTCCTGATTTGGTTATGATGTTAAAGGAACATCCCAGATTCTGTAGATAGTCCTTGATGTCTCCAAAGTTAGTGTACATGCTTCTGCTGTTAAAGTGGATGATTGACAGTCTTCCTTCTGGGTTAACAGAGTTTTTAACGTCATCTATGCTGTAATATTTGCAGTCCAGATTAACAGTGGAAAAGAACTGATCAGGGTGGATGTCATCTTCTAGGTTGTTACCATTATCACTGAATATGTTAAGGTCAGGTTGCTCACAGTTCAGATCTTTCTGAAAGTTGTGGTGACAGTTGACTGTTGAAGAAAATGTGTTATTTTTAGAAGCCATGTTTGTAGAGTTTGACTCCTCACCTGGAGAGTCCAGCATCTGCACTTCTCTCTTATTTAGACTGCAGTGGGTAGAAACTTGTCCAGCTCCTCCAGGCTCCTGATAACGATGACCTTGGCTTGTTCAGGAGAACCGTGAAGTTTAACATAGATTCTGGAATCCCTTACCAGGTGATTTGAATCTTTCCTTGCCGTTTCAGAAAGCGTGCTCTTCAGGTGATGTCAGCATTGTTTTTTTTTTTTTAACTTGTCCTGTCCAACAGCTGAGCAGACAGATATGAGCCGAGAGCCTATTATAGCCCAGCCCCTGGGTGCAGACGGGCAGACCCCCCAGGACCAGGCCCCCGCGCAAGCGGGCGGCAGATTTCCATGTTGTGTCCAGAGAAATTCCTGTTTCCTCCACCTGTTTCTCCACAGAGCTGTTTTCCTACTCGTCTGAGTCCTCACCGTTCCCTGCGGTCACTGCATGTACATATGATCGGGGTTTGATCTTCAATCCGGTGATTATCACATCATTGATCCTGGAATTCTGCTCCTGGTCATCTATTCGTTTTTCCATGTTATCCATTCGGTTTACAGTCTGTTAATGCTGAGCTCTGAGCTGTCTCTCCTCCTCCAGTGCGTTCAGGATCTGCTCTTGCTGGATCTTCATGGATCTTATTCTTTCCAGCAGAAAATCAAGCGACTTCTTGATATCCTCCGAGTCGTCCGTCACTGGGGGGTTTTTCGGGGCATTATCAGGAATTGTTTTTTACAATATTTACTTTTTTCTCAGTAAATAGATTTTCAAAGTGCAGCTGCTCTATGCCCCGTGGCGTCGTGGCGTCTTCCCGGAAGTCAAAAAACTCTCTGTATTATATGAATATACACCTTGTGTGTGCGATGATTTGTAACCCCCGATTTTAACAGTAAAATCTGACACACAAGAGGCTCTCAGCTCAAATCTGTTTGCTCAGCTGTTGGACAAGACAAGTTAAATAAAATGGATTGGAAAATTAAACTGAGTCAGATATTGTTGTGTTCTGGATTGTGGAATTTCTCTTTTGAAAAAAATCAAACATGAAAAACAATTTAACAAATATCTGTGGTACATTAAACTGTTGGACTTTAAATGAACAGCACACTACTGAACATTTTGTGGTTTTATTCACGGGTTCTCCAAGGTACAGCAGCGTATGCGTTTTCTCTAGAAACAAACTCTTAGCGCCTCAAAACTCCTTTCCTTTTCTCTCATGCACACTTCTCTGCGCGCTCCTGCATGACGTTACTCTTCCTCGACGGCAGTAGTTCCTTGGCGCTGGTCGTTTATTGTACTACATTTGCAATAAACCCACAAAACGAAAAAGTTTTAACATTACATAAGTATAAGATAACAAAGGGGGGTGGCTTATTTTCACTGTCCTAACACTCTCCCCTCAAAAATTCAATGGCGTCCCGACATTATGAGTAACTATTTTCCTGATGGCCACCCAGTAGCAAACTTTACACTAAAGCAGTTTTTCATAAGAGTCAGAGTTCACATTAGGCTACAAAGATGCAATACTGATGTCCAGTAGGCCATATGCAGGTATCTCTCCTTAATGCCACATGGTCACAGCAGTTGTTGTTGTTGTGCACGTCAACCGTCCACTGCAACATCCGTCAAACAAACAGGTATCTGCATCTGCTCTGAGTAAAACGTAAAAACAATACTGTGATAAAACTATAAACTATTTTTCACGATAACAACTCTTCTTAACGCTTTAATAAAAACAAAAATCACATTCACTAGGCATGTGCAAATGTAGGCTGGCCCAATTGGTGATATGTAAAACACCATATGGGGTTTTTTTTAACCACAAGGATACTTTTTCACTCTCTGCTGTGCCTCAGGATTGTCATCATCACTGGAAGAGGAGGGCTAGGACTCTTCTCTCTCTGTGTTGAGTGATTTGTCGATCTCTACTGGAGCATCTATTGCAAGTTCCAGTTCATCCTCATCACTTTGCTCTATCCCTGAAGTTTCTCTGTGGTCTGGCTCTGGGTCGGTTGCTTCTGTTCCTCGCTGGTACTCCACCTGGTCAGTCCACCCAGGTTTTACTCCAACAATTGATGGTTCTCATCATCTGACACAGATTCCTCTTCTTTTTGTTTCTGGAGACTAATTTTGCACTTTCACTCCGATTTAGTTAGCTCATTTTCACTAGTTAGTGGGAGAAAAATCACACGGCAACAGAAGATTCCGGTGGATCACTTTAACACGGCCCTTCCCAGTCTCTGGCTTCACTTCATAATCTGGGCTTTTAGGGAGTTTTCTCTGTTACAATGTACACTTTGTCTTCCCAATATGACCTCAGTTTACCCGGTCCTCCCTTTTCAGTGAGGTTGCGGAATAACACTCTACAGCCGGGATTCAACTCCCCACCATACATTTTTTTTATCATAGTGGGCCATCCCTCTGATTCCCTCTTTGTTGACTGTTTTAGAAGCAAGCTGGTATGCTTCAGTCATCCTTGTTCTCCATCTTTCTGCATAATCATCGTATGTTGAACTTTGGTCTTTCACCTTGAGGCCAAACATGATATCTATAGGGAGTCTAGGCTGGCGGCCAAACAGAAGGATATAGGGTGCATAGCCCGGAGCTTCACTGCACTGATTTAAGATGATCACGATGATCTTCAAAGGTTTTGGAGTGAACTAGATTGTCATCCATGTATGGCAAGCAAACATTATCTCGCAGACCTCTCAAACATTCTTCCATTGACCTTTGAAATTCTGCTGGAGCCGATGAAAGCCCAAACGGTATTCTCACCCACTCATAGAAACCCCAAGGTGTGATTAAAGCGGTTAGACGACGACTTGACTCTTCTAAGAAATCCTGATGATAGGCTTTTCTGTGGTCGAGAACAGAGAACCACGAACTTCCTATAAGGCTGTTGAACATGTCTTGGATTAGGGGTATTGGGTGACGGTTAGGAATGGACTTCCGATTTAGCTCTCTATGGTCACAGCAGAGACGAAGACTTCCATCCTTCTTCCATACACACACAACAGGACTTGGATATGGGGATTTAGATCTTTTTATCCACCCTCTGTTGAGCAGGTCCTCTAAGTATTCTTTCACCTCTCTGTGAAGTGGTTTTGGTACAGCCATTTATGTTCGTGTCACAGGGGTGGGATCACTTAGGCGAATTTTTAACTGTAATGAGGGGATTGTTCCAACATCATGCTCATCTCGAGCAAAACCCCGGTTTTCTTCACGCAATAGCTATTTTACTTGCTCTAGTTGTGTGGGAGATAGATGACCTAAGGGAACTGGAGGATCCCACTGGTCATCAGCATCCATGTTTGCTTGGTTTTCACTTTCATTCCTCCTATTTTCAGTTCCAAGAACAGTGGTTTCTTCCACAGCTGTCCTGTTTTCCTCCCTTAGATTTACCTGTTTTGGTTCAGACTGAGCTGGATAGATCCGTTTCACTGTCTCAGTTTGACCCAGATTGACTTTTGGGGGAAGTTGGATGTCGTGGGCTGTACTGTTGGTAACTGGAATGGTGAGGAAGGAGTTTGACCCTCTCGGTAAACTCAAAACACCCTGTTTTACTTTCAAACCCTCTGGAAGCAGTGGAAGAAGACTTTGCTCAAAGAGGACATCTTCCTGGTTTGGAAGTGACCCTGCTCTTACTCTGCACTTCACCACTTTGGTCTGGCTAGCTGGAATTGTTGGAACCACATTGTCATCCCCTTTTGTCATCATTTTAAGGAATACTTAAGTTTTCTTACAGTCAAAAGAAAATGCTGCACTAACAGCTTTTGTAACTGTCTGGGGCAAGTCTATGCCATTTCCAAGAAATTGTTTGATCACATTAAATCCTATGATTGGCTGATCTCCAACTCCTTCTTCACTAGTTACCAAAACTGGAACTAAGAGCTCTAACTGTGGAAGGTTCTCTGATGGCAGCCAGAACTTTACTTCAACCCAGCCACTAAAAGGATTATGGGTCTTATTTACTGCTCTCCCGTCCAATGTATTAGCCACAAGAATTTCAGTGAGACTTTTTACTGCTACGTGTAGGATATTTTTCTGTCTCCAAGTTTCACTTATGAGAAAAAACTTGTGATCCAGTGTCCCACAAAGCTGTTGTCTCAACTTCATCCAATAAACAAGCGACAAGATGTTTCTTTCCAATTAAGCCAACCAGTTTTGTCTTCTGTGTTGGAGAAAGAAGGTTGACCTGAAGTTCTTGTTTCGCTTCATCTGTTGCTTTTCTTGCTAACTTCATTTCTAAGTGCTGAATACTGTCCATGATTAACTGATAGCAATCCTGAGGGTTTTTGCTCTCGTCATTCTTTTCTGCAGGTAACTCTAAAATAGGAGTAACAGTTCTGACAGACATTTTTATTTCTCCGGCAGTATCTGAGGAAATCTTGTTTCTACATCTCCTTGATGTGACCATTTTGTCCACATTTAAAACAGTGATCACACTGCACTCCTCTATTGAGATCTTGGCAGGTTTTGCAATCACGTTTTCTAGTCATTCTTTGTGGGAAAGGAGATCTGTGTGGTTCTTTGATATGTGTTTTAAGTTCTTTAATTTCTCCTTTCAACTCTTTGATTACAGAAATCAGTTCGCCATCTGTCTGAGACACTGTTGGTTGAATTATTGCAGGTTTAGTAGAGGTAGGAATGGGTCTCTCTTGTCTTCCCATTGCACCTACACTACAAACACTACAGTTTGGCTGAGAGACCTGAAAAAATGTATGTAGAAACAAAACACTAGAACTCGAATACAAAAACAAAATGCATCAAGTTGAAAATAACAGTCTGTTTCTCGTTTGAAAAGTAATCAAAACAGAGCTTAGGTTTCTCTAAATTCTAAAATTAGGTCAACCACACCACGGACCGGGGGTTGGAGACCGCCGTCTTAAAGGTCACATCAGCCGTAAAGATGTGCTCCAAAAACATCTCTTTAAGAGCTGCAGAACACAAGTTGCAGTTGTATTCTTGAACTCAGAAGCTAATTCATTAGCAGAAAGCGCTTTCACCTCTCAAACCTCCAACGCCAAATAATTCTATTGGTTAGTTGAGTCTTTACTATTTTTTTAATTGGTCGACCAGAAGAAGTGGAGGCAGGGTTTAGAGAATGTAAGCAGGTAGTGAGCCCCGCCTTGATGAGTGTCTGACAGTTTTCATTTCAAATTGAATTTTCACCAACATAAAACACGATGTGCAAATTAAAATTCAAAACACCAGGTTTTGTCATTTCATTTGAATTCTGACACTAAAACAACATGGCATTTTTCAATGCAATACATTTGAAGCTGCTTTCAAATGAACTTCAAACAAACTGTGGATTGAAATGTCATTTGAAATATTGGATAGTAAATTGCAAAATACATATTCTTGTAAATTATGACATGAAAAACTCTTGACAATTTAAAATACAATTGATTTTGTTCTTATTCAACATATATATTGAATTGTAATTTTTAATCTAGAATTCTACTTTGTAAAGTGTATTTTCATAATAAAAGCCTGAATTGCATCTTGAATTATCAATTGAGAATTGAATATTACTTTGAATTCTGACAAAAAAACTTCCATCCTGTTGTTTCTGTGGTTTCTGAGGTCGTCTGTGCATGAACTTCTCTGCAGCAGCGTCTCCACAAAACCAGCTCACTTCCATTGTTCTTGTTCGGGGAGTGAAACACCAGCTGATGGAAATCAAGGGTCAGACTCCTCTTCAATCTATCCATCCTGAAACATACAAACACAATTCATGAATACAATGTCATTGTTCTGGCAATGACAATATATTCTATTCTATTCATCTATTTGATGAAGAGGATGAATCAATAATCATTCACATGGACCAAAACATGGATCAGCATTGATTTGACCACTTGGACATTCCAGTTTCAACAGAAAGTATTGTCATGACAAAGATGTTGAAAAGAAAAGGAACAAAACGTTGATGAAACCAGTGTCTTCTGGAACATTGTTGAAGTCCATTGTAATGCAGTGCTGGTACGTCTCAGCAATTGTCTTGGACTCAGCACTCAAACAAAGCCATCGTTCAACACACTTTCTGAATAGTTCACATCTCTTGGTCGTAAAATCCACTATTTTTCTCTTTTTCTAGATACAATGTGCATGTTGCTCCTTTTCTATCACTTTTTGATCCTTTTTTTTCTCCTCCAGACAGATTGTCATGTTTGCTGCCATGTTGGAAATTCCTGCTCTCCTATTGGACCAGCAGGTTACATGTGACCCAAACCACAGTGCTCATGTCAATAATATCAATCCGTGAGGAAAGTCAATAACAGCGACTTCAAACACTGATTTCTAAATCCTGCAGGAAAACACATGGAGAACTTCTACACTTTATCTTAGGAACAATATATGTTTGGAACCAAACAAAATGTTTGTATTTCCTCGATGTGGGAACGAGATTTCAACCATTTAAACACCATTCAAGCAGTACAGTTGAATGTTGTGTTTGGTCAACTGGTGTAAGTCCCACGTCATCATGCTCTGCAGCTCCAGTATAAAATCTTCACCCATCTTTGAACGGTGGCGCTCTGGAGTGCAGAGAAGAGGAAGAATCAGTGGTTCAAGTTTGGTGTGTCTGCAAATAGAATAGAGAAGAAAGACGGCAGCTGGAGGATACAGTCGAGTTATCAGAGGATGAGGGCTTGAGTTTGAGGAGGGAAGGGAGTTTGTTTCTACTTTCTAATGCTGGCTTGGGGCTATAAGCTGGCATGTGAGCGTGCAGACAGAGCTCCCAGTGATGGGGAGGGGAAGGGGGCGGAGTTTCTCTGAGCCAACAGTCCCTCCTGCAACCAGAATTGGATATCTAATGAACTGCTGCTGCTGGACATCAAATATGTCTGAAAAAAACCAAAGTCTTTTGATTTGGGATCAAAACTGCACAGTCATCATTTAAAGACTACTGGGAATGTTTTTACAAAAGAAAAAACTATGGTTGGAGTGAGACTTGAATGCTTTTCCATTTACAGGTCGTCACATTTCTTCAGCCCAAAATTTCAACTGAAAATATCATCTGTCAGTCTCTCATCAGGGCGGGTCCAACCGGACTGAATTTACCAACTTCCTGGATCTTTATGGAGGGATTTTTGTGCCACCATATTGCAAACAAAATTCAGTTTGGAGATTAAACTTTTTCTAAATTACAAACAAAATCCACAGTTTTAATAATACAACTTCATAATTTGCAAATGAAAATATGTCATATTTGTTTTCAAAAGCTTTTTTTTTTGCTTTTAAAAATATTTTTGCTTTTGCAACACAAATGTTTTCAGATGCGTTGTGTCTCATAAGTTATATGGAGGTTATAGACGTCCAGCTGCATCACTGCTCCTGAACACACTTTTCTGTCTGATTTCAGGTTGTGGGACTGCAGTTTGTCAAATATCAGCTGTGAAGCTCTGAGTTCAGCTCTGAAGAAAAACCCGTCTAATCTGACAGAACTGGACCTGAGCGGGAACAACAACCTGCAGGATTCAGGAGTTCTTCATCTGTGTGGTTTTCTGGAGAGTCCAGACTGCAGACTGCAGACTCTGAGGTCAGACTCCATGTTTCAGTTGTGTTCACATCAATATGATGAGAAAGTTGTGTTGACACTAAACTGCAGACATGAGGCTGATGTTCTCCTGCTGCATGCTGACCATCTTCATGCTGAAGGCTGTTTTCTTCTTCTGAGCTTTAGTCCATTCACTGTGGCAGAAGATCTCATGTTTGAATGTTTCTTTCCATCTTCTTCTTCATTTCTAATGTCAGCTTCCTTCAGGACTGATCTTTTCTTTTCCATAAAGATCTGCAGATGTTTCCTCTTCTTCATCCTCTTCAATGAAGATGTTTCCTCTTCTTCATCCTCTACAATGCAGATGTTTCCTCTTCTTCATCCTCTTCACTGCAGCTGTTTCCACAGGCTGATGTTTGACTTTCACACATCTGGACTTCTTTACTGAAGCAGCTGCATGTTGTCCTTATGGGGCGCCATTTATAAACCGGTGGAGTAAAATTTTAACAGCAATATTTTTGATTATTTAGCTTTTTTGAGAAAAAAATAGGTTTGGTTTTTTTTAAATGTGTTTTTTCACCTTTTAATTCATGTATTTATAAATGTTACATGTACTTGCTTAATATTTTAGTTAGCAAGCTAAATGTTTAATTTTAAAGTTAAATATTCATTCATTCATTTCATTTTGTAATTATATATTTAACTTACTAACTGCATATTTATTTTAAGTTAAATATTTATTTTAAAATTATATTTTTAGTTATCAAACTAAATATTTAGATCTGACCTAAATACTAAATTTAAGTTTTATAACAAAATCTTAATTTGATAAATATTAAAGTCTAATTTAAATGTTTAGATTACATTTAAATATTTAGTTTGAAGATAAGTGTTCAGTTTGGAGCTAAATATTTAGTTTGGAGCTAAATGTTTAGTTTATATGCAAATTAACTTGCCAATAAGCGGAAGTGGCCTACCAAAATAAAAGCTGGATTTTTGCTCCATCTCTGAATTGATTTGTGCCAGAGTTGTCACCCTTGTTTTTATGCTGGTTAAAGACATGTCCCATTTTCTGGACAAAAACATTGCATGAGATGTTCTCATGACTATCCAGACATTTGAGATTGGATCATCAGCAACAGCCTTCGCCACAGAGCCACAATCAGAGGTAAGTTCATGGTCCCTAGCTAACCCGCTAAGCTGTACATTGCTAGCTAGGCTAATGCAGATGTAGTAGAATGCTAATGTTTGATTGTTAGTAGTGTAATGGGCAGTCTTATAACTAGAAGTTTTATATTTCTTGTAAATAAGCTTCTTAGTGCTCCATTAAACTTGAAAACCCATTCGTACAGTCCGTATACTGTCAATAGTACAGTGTTTCTGCTGGAACAACGAGCTGCTGGACATTAGCGCCCCCTCCCCTCCACACCTCAAACGTTTCCTTTTCTCCTCCGAAATAGTGTTTTTCCATTGTCATTGTCAGATGTTGCTGCTTCTGTAAAATTATATTTTCCGGGGCTTCTTTGGATAGGATGTCTGTCTTCAAGCTCATCCTGAAACAGAGAAAATGAGTTTTAGAAAGGAACAGGAAGATGTGTAAAAGCAGGACTCAGTGCTCCAGAAAACAAATAAGTTGGTAAAATTAAAGTAACATTGTAAATTTCCTCAAGACTTGATCATATTGCAGTATTTGGTTTTTATTTAGTTTTCCTTTAACATGTGAACATTATTGGTGCCTAAATGTAGACAGTATACATTTGAACATATTGTTTTAATTTAAAAAGGGAAAAAAATGCAGTCACAGCTTGTGCTTTTCTTGTCTAAGAATATAAGCTTGAGATGGTCTCTGAAGGAGGTAAATACAAAAAGCAAAAAAAGATTTTTCACTTTAATTTTTGAACCTCTTGTTCCTTTAGTTTCTGTGGGTCATGGTGAAGATCAAACCCTGAAAGATACCTAAACGGAATTTAAATTTAAATTTTAGAAGCTGAGAATGAGTTCAGTTCTGGCTTAGAGTATAAAATACCAGAAGATCAAAAAAGTATTTGTTGCATGAATGTGGTTTAAAACGTATTAAATCACAGTAATTTGTTATGGGTAAAAGGTGGAAATACTTTCAAAATGAGAATTTCATGACTAGAAAAAGAAAAATGATTTGTTTTATGGTTCAGCTTCACTCTAAAGCAGTCGGCATCACTCGATTAGCGCCCCCTGCTGTTGAATGGAACGAAACAGACAGCAGGCTGTGGACCAAATGGTTGTGGACTCTAATAAAAAATAAACAGCTCTCCAGTCCACCTCTGGTGTCAAACAAATAAAAATAAAGAAAAAGAAACGTTTGAGGTGTGGAGGGAAGGGGGGGCGCTAACGTCCGAGCAGCTCGTTCTTCCAGCAGATAGACTGTACCATCGACAGTATACGGACTGTACCATTGACAGTATACGGACTGCACCAATGGGTTTTCAAGTGTGATGGAGCACTAAGAAGCTTATTTACAAGAAATGTAAAACTTCGTTATAAGGCCGCCCATTACACTACTAACAATCAAACATTAGCATTCTACTACATCTGCATTAGCCTAGCTAGCAATGTACAGCTTAGCGGGTTAGCTAGGGACCATAAACTTACCGCTGATTGTGGCTCTGTGGTGAAGGCTGTTGCTGATGATCCAATCTCAAATGTCTGGATAGTCATGAGAACATCTCATCCAATGTTTTTGTCCAGAAAATGGGACATGTCTTTAACCAGCATAAAAACAAGGGCGACAACTCTGGCAAAAATCAGTTCAGAGATAGAGCAAAAATCCAGCTTTTATTTTGGTAGGCCACTTCCGCTTATTGGCAAGTTAATTTTGCATATAAACTAAACATTTAGCTCCAAACTAAATATTTAGCTCCGAAATTTTACTACACCGGTTTACAAATGGCGCCCCATATGTCCTGAATGTTCTTCTCTGTTTCTCTTCTGTTTTTCCCTCATTCTAGAAATTAAGGCGTTAAATTCTATTAACGCAGATTAATTTCACGTCATAATTGACTGTCTTCCGCTTTGCTTGTGCAGTTCAGGCTTCCACGCCTCAATTTCTGAAAATAAAAACTTTGTCGGCACAATGCTGCTTTAACGTGGTCACTTAGAAAAGAAATACATATTCCATCCATTTTTATTACTTTATTCTGGTTTCTACAAGGTGTGTTTCATAAAGTCTATCGGATTTCTTTGACTAAATGAGCCAAACAAAGCTCCTTCTATCATGGAAACAAAACTAAAAAACCCAAAAATACCTCAGCAGTCCAAGAATAAACCACATTTTGATGATCCACCGCATTTGTACGCTTTAAAGACACAAACCAGCTCTGACGGAGCTTTAGCTCCCGCCACAGAGAGAACACATTTTACAGGAGATAACTATCTTGGCGCCACACCGGCAGATTTACGCTGATGTTCACAGTAAGTTCAAAAAATATTCAGAGAGAAAGTTCACGTCTTCCAGCTTGTTTTTGTCCAGGAGATCAAGAAAAACGTTTGTTTTGAAGAAGCCTGCGCTGTAATCTAGAACATGTGGGCTTTGTGACCAAAACTACTTTTTAAGGAGCACATCCACACCCAGCAGCCAATCAGATCTGAGGATTCACCCGGACCATTGAAAGAGCAGAAACACAATTTTTGTTTCTTATGGCTGTATATCAGCATCTTTGTTTTCTTGGAGTAAAACTGCAGACATTCAAGTCTTTACAGTTCTGCTTATCTTACTGTTGATGTGTTTTGTGCACAAATGACACTTCTGGGAAATCTGAGCTACAAATGAAAACATTTCAGACAAAAAAATGAAGAAAACATTTTCTCTCTGGACTGTTTTGGTTCAAAAGCTGCATATCGTCATTTATCATTTACCCAGTAAAACATTGTGATTAATCTGATTCTTTTTTAATTGATTGACAGCACTACTTTAAACTCAACTCTTTCTTCTGGATTCAGGTTGATGTTCTGCAGATTGTCAAACATCAGCTGTGCTGCTCTGGTCTCAGCTCTGAAGTCCAACCCGTCCCACCTGACAGAACTGGACCTGAGATACAACAACCTTCATTCTTCAGATGTTCAGCAGCTCCAGGTTTTGGTGGAGAGTCCAAACTCCAAACTGCAGACTCTGAGGTCAGTAGAGGGTTGGAGTCAGTCCAGCTGCTTCCAGATGTTTTGTCCTAAAGTTAGTCTGAGAGCAAAGATGCAGAGTTTCCTGTGAAGCTGCAGCTTCTCAGTGAAGCTCTGAGGAGAATGATGACAGGCTTCAGGACAACAGTCAGCCAATCAGAGCAGCAGACGCTCCAACAGGTGAAGATGACAGGAAGCTGCTGCTCTGAACAGGACTGAAGCTCCTGCTGCTCTTTCTGCTGCTGTGCTGCATCACTGACTGACAGACCAGGATCAGGAGACACTCCTTCATCTCTGTCTTTATCATTTCTATCTGCAGGTGGCAGTACTGATGTTGCTCCTTTTGGATCAGAGATCAGCATCAGCTGGTCTGCAGAGATGTTGTGACTGGACGGTGTTCCTGGGAGGTGGAGAGCAGAGTGATGGAGGAATCAGAGGAAGTGGAGATGAGTGTCAGAGCTGCAGCATGAACTGATCTGAGATCAGCTCCACTGTCTCTCTCAGCATCAAGTGGACAGTTATTGTGCTGCAGCTCCCCCGGTGGACTGATGGAGAACTGCACTTCATCTTCTCATTCTAACTTGGAGTGTTGATCTGAAACATCAGTTGGATTCAGATGTTCAGCAGCTCCAGGATCTGGAGAAACAAAGACCTGCAGACAAAAATTATTTTCTAGGTCATCACTTTCTTCTTTCATTTACTTTTTATCAATAGATGTGAGTTTTTTCTTTATAGATTGTTTTTAGTATAATAATAAAATTAAAAAAAAATTAAGTCAGTTTTAATTAAGGTTTTGTCAAACAAGAGGGAAGTAGGAAAGGAAAACATTCCAATAAAGCTTAGAATAGGAAAAAGGGGGGGTTAAATAATTTCAGAGGTGTAACTCAGTAAGAGACGAGGATCTAAATTCAAGAGGATCTGAGACAGAAAGGAGGATCCAGAAAGATAAACCAGAGGAGAAACAATCCACAGAAGGAGAAGCTTCCAGACTGTTCTGTGACAGGAAGAATGACTCAGACATGCATCACCAACACAGGTGGATGTGGCAGACGGGGCGTGCAGTCCTCCCTGATCTACAGCTCCCTGGTTGTGGGCTGAGCTTTTACATTCATGGACACGACCACACCAAACAGAACCAGAAGAACCTCAAACCAAACCTTCAGACCATCATTTGGAACAAATCTGTGTTCAATGACTTAAAGTTAAACTAAACCAAAGAAAACCACAACAAGACCAAGAACCAAAACCATCTATCACAACCAACACCCTTTCAGGGAGTCCCAACTAGACTGGACCATCACAGAAATGTGACTTTCTAAACCAGCACAGTTAATAAAGGCAGAAATTGAAGGAATTCACAAACGTCAAGATCAAATTGTAAAAAACTACATAGAAACGTTTCTGAGTATCAGTGTGCATGACTGAACTAAACAGTGCTTGACCTTTTCTAAGCAGTTCAAATAGTATCAATTCAAGGGAATATACAAAGAAATGTGTTTCACAAGCCGGATATGAGACGAATGAAGGGTCATTATGTGTGATTTGATGTTGGCGTAGTGGTTAGCGCTCTTGCCTCACAGCAAGAAGGTTCCCGGTTTAAGTCGTGGCTGGGGGAACTTGAAACAGTGTCATCCAAAAACATGCTTCGTAGGTTAATACTCTAAATTGTCCCTAGGTGTGGATGTGAGTGTGCATGGGTGTGTGACTGTGGCCCCTGCAAGAGACTGGCGACCAGTCCAGGGGTGTCCCCTGCCTTTGCCCATGAGTAGCCGGGTTAGGCTGTGGCAGCCCCGTGACCCCGAAAGGGAAAAAGCGGTTCAGAAAATGAATGAACAATTGTATTAGTAAATGATACAAAATGAGATTCTGGTTACAATGCAAATAAATAAAAAAACAGTGTGGGGTTATTTAAGGTCACTTCTTCCAACTCCCTTTTAAGCAACAATTCAAATTCTATTTGACTTTGTTTGATCCTCTTTATACTTAATAGAACAGCTCAAGAAATGTTTTACCGTGCAGTGAATAATGAGCTTCCTGTTGGCATTCAATCCTCTTTTAAATTACGGATTAGTTCATATAACCTTAAAGGTTTGCTATGGTTTGAGTCGAGTAAAACAAGAATCAATGTTTGGCAAAGATGTGTTTCTATTGTAGGAGTCAAACTCTGGAATGAACTAAAATTAATTTGTCAAAATTTAGAAAAAAATTAAATAATGCAACGATCATAAAAATATGTGTTGCTGTAATTAAAGTATATGGTACTAAAAGGGAAAAATCAATATGGTTTTGTCTGAATTGTTAAGTTGTTGTGATGTTCAGGATGGGCTTGTATAAGCAGTTTGTTTCAGTCCAATCCCTTTCTAGTTGTGATTAATATGGTTGTATATTTATCCTTTGTTGTTTCTTTTCTTTGTAAACAATGACAACCAAAATAAACAAAATTCATTCATTAATAAACATGTGACTTGTGTTTACTGTTTTCATAATTAAACGTCTCATTTATGGTGAATAATAATCAGGAAAATGGCTTCATCTTTGTTTCTCTTTATTTTCTAATCAACGTATTACTTTGTATCTAAAATGGGTTTGATACATTTGTGTTTTGTATTTTTGGTTAAATACAAAACCAATAAAATCAAAAACCACCACAGCAGGAGGACCGAGAGCTGTATGCAAGAATGAAATTTTAAAAACTGGTCTTACCTGTCGTAGTTCTACCTGAAAAAAAAACTGAACAAACTGATCCAATCACAGCGGAAGAGGAAGACTCAGAAGATGAAGAAAAGGAAAGATTTTTGCCCTGTTTAAACCTCCAAACCAGACATTCACAAACCAAAAGCTCCTTCACTGATTCAGCTCCAACAACCACAACCTCTGCTAGTCCTGAGAGCAGCTGCTGGTCAGAGAACAGCCTTCAAACTACAGACCAACAGGAATTCATCAAGATACTTCAGGAGCAACAAAAAAAAAACTGTGTATATTAAAAAAAATTAAAAAGTATTTGCATCTACAAATGAATAAATATTATATATTAAAAAAACAAATTAAAAATAAAAATAAAAATGGTGGAAAAAAAAAAAAAAAAAACTAAAAACGTGTTTTGTCCAAAAACTCAAAAGGAAATCAATAGATTTTTAGAACTAAGATATTTATTCTTATGGCCAACTGAGTTTTCAAAGGTTAAAATGTTTGGTTTTATTAATGTAATCATTAAGTAATGATCTTTAAAAAACCTAATTTTAAAAATAATTTAAGGCAAATTCAACAGAAATAATTTCCTCCACAGAAAGGGCTTCAGGTCTTTCGAGAACTAAATCTTCTTCTGTCTCCAATGTTCTCCATAAAGGAACCTCTAAAGTTCTCCAGGAGGAGAGCAGCTCCATAAAACATTACATTTAACTCAGAAGTTCAGGTTCAAAAGCAGAATATTCACCAACAAACCGAGCAGAATGAAAGACCACTGACCTGAAGCTCCTCCTCCTCCGCCAATTCGTCCCGGAGAACCAAACAGCGCAGCTGGAACTAATTACTCTTAAAAATCCCTCCGCCGCACGTGCGGAGAGCAAGTGACCCGACGCCATTACTCCGCATGCGCGAATCAGACGTCAATTCCTCTTTAAACCAAGCGGTAACGAGCGGCTGAGTCCGATTTCATGCCCTAACCCCTAACTAATAAAAAACTATCTAGTGTGGCACTATATAGTGCAGTTCGGACTTCATGTTCACTACTTTTTGGTCGCCGTTCTTCTTCGGGTGTTGTTTAAATGGCAGTGGACAAACAACAGAATAGTTGCATTACCGCCACCACCTGGTCTGGAGAGGAACTGCTTTGATACGCCAATTATC
Source organism: Oryzias celebensis (assembly GCA_014656515.1). Classification (NCBI taxonomy): domain Eukaryota; kingdom Metazoa; phylum Chordata; class Actinopteri; order Beloniformes; family Adrianichthyidae; genus Oryzias; species Oryzias celebensis. The sequence goes on along the minus strand of BNCR01000109.1, from coordinate 70,901 downwards.
ACGTGACCGGTTTGCTGAAGTAAAAACCTAATAAATGTGAACATATTACGAAGACAATTTATGAATGTACTGTGTTCTCATTCATTCAGTCATTTTTTGGAATGAATTATTGTACTGTGTTCTGATGATAAAAACCACCTGGCTGGTTTATAAGAAATAAAATTACATACATTTTTGTGAAGAAACTTCCTGTTTTTGCTCCGAAATTAACTGATAAATAACTAGTCCATTGCAATGTTTATTTTTATTTTCACACAGCTGAGCCATTTACACGCCCGTGTGAGGCAGTACTCTTTCTGTACTTCTTTCTTGTACTTTACTGAAAATACTTTCCAATATGAATCTTTCCATGTTCCTGTTGGCGATAATTCAACTGTTTTTAGTTCAAACTGAAAAACGATCTGAAATGAATCGCAGAGGCAAGTTGTAGAGACGTCTCAGATTCCTCAGGGTTACACCATCTGCTGGGCAAGAGTTTAACCATTTTTTCAACATTGGATTATGATTTGATTCTGATTATTCTATTTTATAATTACCTGTAACACTCTTGTGAGTTCAAAGAAAGTGTTGTGTTTTTTTCTTTACAGTCAAACCATATCAGCCTCCAACACAAAGTGTTTTAAATCATTTTATTTACCAAAAGATTTACAGACACTTATTTTAAACAAAAACACTTACTTTCATATTTAAAAATTAACATGAAAATCCAAACAAATAAAGAGCAAGAGATTTTACAGCATTCATAAATACTTTCTAAAATAAATGTAACTCATCATAATAAACTGAAACATTCAAAAATAAAACCTAATTTCAAAAATAAAATGATTGTTACATTTTACAGGGTTTTCCACGTCTCTCCTGCTTTGCCAACATAAAGGTGTCTGTTCTGGCCCTCTATGCTTACGGTCAGTCTGACACCAGACTGGATTTTGGGTTGACCCACTGGACCATAGAGCGTCTGGTGGAGCAGCTTTGGGTTCCTCACGCTCTGGGGTGAACACAGGAGACTGAGGTCCTGGTGTTCCTTTCCTGGCTGGCGTCTGGCACATCTTACCATGTATTAGCCATGACCTTTGACATGCCACGCTCCACTGTGAGTGACATTGTCCACAGAACAGCAGACCACATCCTCCAGCTGATGCTCAGCGTCATGCTGGTCTCCAGTGTGGATGAACTGCCATTAGCCGCTGCTGGTTTTGAGCAGCTCACTGGGTCTGCTGCTTTCCAAAAGGTCGTGGGCATCGACGGCTGCTACATAAGAATAAAGGCCCCAAAAGAAACTGCAGCTTGTTATTTTAACAGGAAGCTTTTTTATCCAATCCAAATGCAGGCTGTATGTTATTCTAACGCCACATTTTAACTTATTTTTAGTGTCCAAATTCAGTCCATGATTCACTGGTTCTATGAAACAGCTCAATTTTGATCAAACATTCACCTGAAGGATTCATCATTCTGGGTGACAGTGGGTATCCCTGCATTGAGCATCCCATCACGCTGCTGACACCCTACAGGGAACCCGTGAGGAACGCGTTTGAGGCGCGTTACAGCCGACACCACCCCAGGACACACTCTGTGGTGGAGAGAACATTTGAGATGATGAAGACAAGATGGAGAACAACATTTCTAGAGGCGTTGGAAGTAAAACCAACCTTTGCAGTTAGAATAATTCAGCTCCATCTGCACCATCAGTGATGATCAGTGCATCAGTGAAGGGGTCTGCTTGGAGCCACAGATGTTGATCCACAGCAGGAGGAAAACGCCAGGAACCAGCAGGATGAGCAAAGTGGCGTCCTACTGCGAGGACAAATCTCTGGTTTCCTGTCAGCTCCAACTGTCAGATGAACGGCTCTTCAGGACCATGGTTGTTGCTAAACTGCATCAAAAGTAAATGTTAAATATAAAAAATAAATTGTAAATATTTACCTTTGATGTTTATATGAAAATATTCTTGAGATTGTTAAAAATTGCTCATATTTTTAAAAATACATGTGAATAATTCATTTTTGCAAATGTATTAATTAAAACAATTCAAATGACCTTTTTTGTAAGAGAGTTAAGAGCCTTTCCTCTCGCTCTTCCTCCCTTCTTGCCCTTTCCTCCTCGCTGTCTTCTCCAGCAGACTGAATAGGTCGCCACGCCGTGGCCTCTTGGCTGAAGAAGCCTCTTCTGTCTCCTCTTCCTCTTCCTCTTCCCTGTTCTTGCCCAATTTCTTAAGGAGAACCACTTCCACAAAGCTGCTGATGGTTCCCCTGCTTCAGTACCACACTTGAAATTATTACAAAACAACAAAAATGGCAGAATGTACAAAAAGAATAACAAAAAAGTAAAGGCAAGGCAAGATATCATTGAAAATAGTAATAGTTTAGATATATTTGGATAAATTACTGTAGTTTAGGTCGTGTCTATTATTTGTATCAAAGTTGCAGAAAATGTTTTGCTTAAAGGTTAAAGTTAAAAATTTATTGTTGCATTTTTTATGTTTCATGGGGATTTCATTGATGGTCAACACTGGGAAGTGTGGTAGAATTGTGTTGTATTGTAATTTATTTTGAATGAGATTGAGTAAAGGAATGTTTGATTTACAGACTTTGTTATATCTGGAGAATGTTTTAGAAAGATGGCTAGTAATTCAGCTGAGATTAGAAACAACAGTGGGCTAATTGGACATCCCTGGTGAACACCTCTATTAACAGGAAAGCTGTTTGAGAAACCTCGGTTAAGAACAATGTTGCTGCTGAATTCTCTGTCGAACATCTTTATTATGTTCGTAAGATTTGGGTTACACAAGTACATAATGTTCTTCTTTGGTAACTTTGCTCTTTGTATCATTTTGTTTTGTGGTCAAGGAGTGACTGTGACGCAGATGTAGAGTGGCCAACCTCTGGCTATAAGGTTGGCTACTTGTTTCTGTCACTGACTGTATAGACAGGTTGCAATGGCGCCATCAGTATCCGCCCATCCTCCCATGCTGGAGAGGTGGAACTAAGTGTAAATGAATATGAAATGGGGCAATATGAACAGCAGTTTTTGGATGGTGGGAAGCCGGAGTCCCCAGACAAATCAGTTTAATGTCAGACAATATTTTCACTGACCAGTCCAAACGTGGCAGAACTTTGCTGTTTGAAGTTTCCGGTTTCCAAAGAAATCTATTTTTCCAATCAAAATGCTCCATGAAATTTAGTTCTGAAGTAGGTTTCTCTAAATATTTTACACATAATCAAGATTCAATGAAACTAAGTTGTTGATTTGAAGAATTTGTTTCTGATTTGAAAAAAAAATCATTTTACAAGCTTAGACAAATCAACAACTTTATTTCATTGAATCCTGATTCTCTGTGAAATATTTGAAACTGGTCTAAACGAATACTTTGTGTTGGACCCATTAAAGTAGGCTTATAGTCAGGCACCAACAGTATGACAGATGGATAAAGTGAAATAAAATGACATAACCGTCATAAAACTGGTATTTGCTAAATATGATTTTAAACATGAATCCACTATGTCTGCAACTTTCTTATCAGTGCGTGTGTACGATTAGAGCCAGTCCCACATTAATGCAAAGTGGGCTTGGTACGTGGGAAAAACAACTGTCGCAATAAATCCATATTTGGAGGAAGACTTTTGGTTTTATCTGTAAATAGTAGATTTCTTTTTCTTTGAAGTCAAAGACTCCTCTTCCGTGTCCTCAATGGCTTCATTTTCCCCAAAGAAATTCTAAAGACACTTGTATTTTATTAACTTCACTGACTTTGGACTTCTTTGTGGTCGGAGCAGACGTTTCAAGAAGTTGACAGATGGATTTAAGGCATGTGAGTTAATTGCAGATGGATGTATTGAACAGAATGTGGTAGTTTTCCAAAAGAAAATTAGTTCAGAATCAGAAAACTAAAAAAAAAACGGATATGATCTAAGCTACTGTAAATATATATATATTTTTTCATTGTCTGTGGCTTGGTACCAAGTGACCCACGGACCGGTACTGGTCCACATTTCGGGGGTTGGGGACCACTGGTCTAACTGATGGGTCAAGCTAGTAAAGCAGAGAAAAAGTGCTTTAGGTGAGAACAACAGGAGTCAGTGAAAAAGTGAGGAATTGTCCAGCTGCTGGTTTACAGGCTTCTGTCAAGTTCTGATGCCGGTACTGAGAAATGAGATGTGAGGCGAGGGTGAAGACGGAACATCAACTGCATGGATCCAGCTTGTGTTCTAACAGTCCAAGGCTCCCTTTGAGCAGAACCATCAACCTACACCACAAAAACAGGATTGCTGTCAGAAAGATCACAGACCCAATCGAGGTCAAGTTCTGTCATGCAGATCCGAGAAGTGGTGTGTTACATTCAGAGGCTGGTAACAGAGGTGCAGGTTTGAAAGCGAGATGTGAAAACCCCAAGAGTGTAGTGTGACACCTGAGCCAATGTAAACGATGAGAGCCACTGCATGGGACCCAAATATGGTCAAAGTCATGTGAGCAGACACTCACATGCAGGCTGTCTGGGTCAAGGATTTTAGAGATGTGACCTATAGGTTCTAGGACACTGCTGTGGTTCTTAGGAGAACTGAAATCATGAACCATCTGAGGCAGGTTTCAGTTTCAGGAAGGGGAAATCGATCTGAGTGATTGTAATAAACTTTGCAGATTTTTGCACTGGGAGGGTAATAAAGCAGCCAAATCTAGAATAACCTCTGTCAGCTGTTTGCTTGTGTCTCAAACAGCCTAAAGCCTGCTGTTCATTTCCAGGAAACTTTAAGGAAGTCTTTGGGTGTGAGATATTATCTAGAATGAAAGTTGATTGAGCAAAGAGAAACAACGGCTGCACATCACTAAAGGAAGCATTTTGTATGAAAATTGGAACGTTTAAGGTGAAGAATGCCAGAAGAAGTGCAGTCTACGGTCATGGCTAATTTAGTTAAATCTCTTCCTATCTTAGAGAGTAAAAATGAGTATTCATGTGGTTACTTTACCATCAGATGAGTCCCATTTTTGAAGGGCAGAAAGGCTTTCCAGCTTGTTGCTCCTGTGTACCAAATGGATTTCTCACTTTGCTCAGCTGTTACATCAGCTCTTCTAACAACAGAATGTGTGGCTCTCGAGTCTCCCATAGAAAACAGCTGTGTGGATCCCTGTGCAGTGACATTTGTCAGATGTAGATTGGATGAAACAACTGTGTGATAGTATCAGCGTTATTTCCCAAATAAAGCAGTTGTTTGGAGGAAAAAAACTGGTAACAACTGGGTGATTACGATGCTGCTTTGAACTTCATCCAATCTCTTCCCAGAGGATTCCTACTAACATATCAAGACTAGTATGAACCTGTTTGTTACTGATCTCAAGCTCACTGAAAAGCACAAAGGGTTCTCCCCTTTAACAGACATTTTTTTTTCAACAAAAGCTCTTTAAAACGTCTGCAACTTGTTTAAAGCTCTGCAAGAAGGCCTTCAACAGGAGCCAATAAACAAGCACACACAACTTCCTTACTGTCCTCTTTACACCACTTCAGAGTTTTCAGACCCTTGCATAGACAAACTCCCAAGTACATTGCTGACCTTTACCCTCTACTCTTTAGTCTGGTCCCAGAGATCTTCAAACCAAAGTCTGACTAGTTGTAATTGTATGTGTTTTTACTTGAATGAAGCAGTTTGTAATTTTTATCTGGGAAAGGTGCTACAGAAATAAATGTGTGCTTATGTTTTCAAGCATCAATTCTTCAAAATGACTTAATATGCTTCTTTTCATGCCTCAGCAGTGAAACTTCAATGACTCTTGCTGCAAAGTGTTCTCACGGAGAATAGTAAACAAAAACGCAAACTTCCGTCTAACACGTTCTTCACTTCTGTCACCTTGAAGTTGAAGAAATGATTCCTTTACTTAGTGTGTCCACAACAAGTCAGACATGAACTGACCTCGCTTTCATCAGCGATGAGTGTAGACATTCTCATGTTGGAACAATCCACTACTGGCTTTGAGAAACCTTTTTTCAATTTAATGTTGTTGTTCTGCAATCACTCTGATATTTGGGATTTTTACAGAACTTCATTTCAAATGCAACCCAGTGGTCAAACGGCCATCAACAACTGCAACTCAATTTGTAACTGATTTCAGAAAAAGACGATCTTAATTGTTTATCAGCAACATTTTCAGGAAAATCAATCCTCGTCTGCCAAAGATCATGAAAATTTGTGACTGAAATGTGGTTAACTTTGACAGGTTGTTCACAGGCAGTGCAAGGTGTGTCTCATCTGTGTGTAGGACCATTCACAGTCCATCCAAGATGGTTTATATTAAACCTATTTGGTTGTTAGAATTGTGTCAAAGCGATAACTTCAAGTCATTTCTTTCTCAAAGCAGAAACCTAACCTTCTAGTGCCCTTCAAGCGATTAACTTTCTGGGGGCCTTAAAGCCAGACTGTGTGTCCTGTTACTCTGACAAAAGTCTCTGAAAACACCCCTGACTGTTCACATAATTCATGCTGAAGTGGAAAACAGGTTCTGCTTTCTTGGGTTCAGTTGCTGCCATGTTGTTGTTGAGTGTTGTTGTGTATCTTTAATATTCAGAGACACATAGAACATTTGGAGAACACACAACATGGAAGGAGATATGAAGACACAGATAGCAGATGTGTGACCTGGAGATAAATCAGCTGCAGTTTGATGGTTGGCAGGATGGGGAGCTTTGGTTTGGATTTTGTTGTGATTTTTGATCATGTTCTGTTCTGAATCGTCCCTCAGTCACCAGTTTCAGGTTCATGATCCACGGCTGTCTTCATTTCTGTTAATGACCTTCAGCCGATTTAAGTCTCTGGTTTTCACTTAATCAGGTCATCTGCTTTGTTTTGTCACACCTTTGTTGCTCCTTAGTTTTTGTCATGTTTCAGTTTCTTCATGAAATGTTTTAATTTTCTGTCACAAGCCTGGTTTCCTACATTTTGGGTCCACCACCACTGCTCCCTGACAACGGTAGTGTTTCCTTTACCTGTGGTTTTTCTATCTTTTGTTCCTCATCTTCACATCTCTGACATGTCTCAAATGATTAAAAAACATCCACAGAGTTGTGTTGTTTTCTGCAAAGCAGCTCCTCTGTAGGGACGAGCAAACACAAACACAGGGTGGAGATCTGTTCATGAATCAGGAAATGCAAAAGTTAAAGTTGTCAGAGCCGACAGAGCAGGATGAGACTGAGGCTCCAACTTTCTTCTTCAGTGAGTCTTTGTTTTCTGTTTTCTTCCCTCATGATCAAGGCAGTGATGTGTAGGTGAGGAAGAAGAGCAGCAAAGGAAGAGCTCAGACTGAAGTTTGTCTTGAACGTCTTAAAAGAAAAATAGAAGAAAAACAAGTTCATTCAACAACAAGCAGCTAAAAGTTACTGCAGGTCACCTGAGAGGGAGTTGTGGAATTATTGTATTGTGAAAGTGTTTTTCAGTCATGAGGTATTAACTGCAATCATATTTTGTTAATGAATTTTTTTTTTACCGTTAAAAACTAAACAAAAACTGCTTAATATTTTGAGCTTAAAGATGAAAAACATTAAAGAAAATGTTCTGATTTAAGACAAAGTATTTTAGAGAAATAAATACTTTAATTTCAGTGATCAAAGAAAATCAACAAGAAAAATTTAGTTTTATCCATAAAAGGCACTTTTAATATTATTTTGTTTTATTAAAACCTTTACAGCTAGTCTAATGTGATGATTTTAATGTACAAGTGAAATCCAACTTTAATGTCTCCATGGAACACCACACCATGATGCAGCTGCTGCTGTGCTTCATAAAGGCATTTCCTTGCAGACTTGAGATGGTGGCTTACGCTCCACTCCAAGCTGGAAGCTTTTTTCTTAGGTGACGCTATGATGTTTAAGAAAAAACCTCAGTAAGTTTACATAATTTTGACAGGATTTGTTCTTATGTTCATTGTGGTTTGCTTGTCCTGGAATGTGATGCTGTGGGAGGAAATTCTGAGGATGTTGAACTCCTAATGAACGTTACTGCAGAACAGGTAACAGATGTGTTCCTGACATTGATCAGCTTATATAGGAGCTCATGAGAATAACAGACGAAGGAATGCATCAGTGAAGACTCGAGTAGAATTATAGATGATTTAAGGCTGTAAAACTCCTCACTACACATTTTGTTCTCATTTATTACAGTCATTAAAAAATATCACTTTTTTCTCTTGTTTAAACTTCACAGATTTCACCTGTATGCGTTATTTTTAAAACGTAATCCCCACATTAACAAGTTAACACGGTACCTGAAAATGACATGTGAGATGTGGTGATTTAAAAAAAGAAAAACATTTCCTGCCACTTTGGTTCTAATCAGCTGGGAACAGGACAAGCATATTGACCAGACTTTGGGGAGAAAAGTTTCTTTAATATTTGTCCCACAGACGGTCTTTGAATTCATTCTAAATGGAGTTTGAGGCTCTACCGAGCAGGAAGAGTCCAGTTTCCATTTAAAATGACCAGAGGCTCACAGAAGGGCATCACTAGCACACCTCTCTGGTGATCCATCCTGCTTCCCTTTCTTGCTCTGCGTCCCAGTGGCGTGTCCAGGAGGTGGGTTTTCCCCATCCTGACCTCCTCTCTGCCCTCCTTTCTCGTTCTGGTGCTCCTCGGATGTTCTGCTGAAGGCGTCACAGACCAGAACAAGGAGCCCAGAATTAACAAAGGCAAAGCCCAAGATACCCATAAAAACACCCGTCATACCCGTCTCCACACTAAACAACTTTTTTTGAATTCCCTCCGTACTCCTTAACTACTAAAAACTATATAGTGCAGGACTGCCCTGGATTTTACAAACAATTCAGACACCATGCTCGCCACTTTTTTTAAAATGATATAAAAAATGATCAAAATATAACGTCACCAAATTTACAAAGTGAAACTTAATAAATCCAAGCATTTCAAGAAGACTGAATCCACTGTGTTCTGATGATGAAAAGGTTTAAAAAATACATTTAAATAGTTTTTTTTTTGTTTTGCTGAAATTGTTCAATCTAAATTACCCTATCTAGTGAGCATTGATGCATGCATGTGCATAGAAACATGATTGCTAACAAATTCAAGAGTAAAAACTCAGCAGATTGTGATGATATTGACATAACGGTAGTTAAGAAGGTAATTAAAAAAATCTCTAAGCCTCTAACATACTTATGTAACTTATCATTACAAACCGGGAAATTCCCAAACAAAATGAAAATTGCAAAAGTGATTCCTATTCATAAGAGTGGAGACAAACACCTGTTTACAAACTATGAACCTTTTTCTCTCCTTCCACAATTCTCAAACATTTTAGAAAAGATATTCAAGGATAAATTAGCTAAATTTATAGATAAACACAACATTATAAATGAAAACCAATATGGTTTTAGAGAAACAGATTATCCTCAATGGCTATCATTGATGCTGTTGAGGAAATCACAAATGCTCTGGACAAAAAGAAATCTGCAGCTGGAATTTTCATTGATTCAAAAAAAGCATTTGACTCTCAATCATGACATCCTACTGGATTAACTGGAAGGTTATGGGATAAGAGGACTAGCGCTAAGTTGGGTCAAAAGCTGTTTAACGGGAAGAAAACTTTTTGTCCAGACTCATGAATTTACATCAGAGACCAAGGAGATAAGTTCTGGTGTCCCACAAGGATCAATTCTAGGCCGGCTGCTATTTAATATTTACATTAGTTTTAAAACTAATTCTATTTGCTGACGACATAAAAATATTTTATTCTACAGACAATTAAAGGGCATTTATCCATGTGGTAAACACAGATTTGAACAAAATCAAATCATGGATGGATTACAATAAACTATCTTTGAACCTTGAAAAAACCAAAGTGATGTTTTTTGGTAATTCTAAGGCCAATGCAGAGCTCTCAGTTACAATAAATAATGTCTTAATAGAAAACGTCACAGAAATCAAATTCTTGGGGATTGTAAACAATAACAAATGAAGTTGGAAGCTACAAATCAGACACAAACAAACTAAAGTTTCAAAAAGTATTTCAATCATAAATAATTCTAAATACATGTTAGAATACAACTGTAGATACCAATAATACTGCTCCTTAATATTACTATATTTCACCTATTGTATAGAAGTTTGGGGTAATAATTATAAAAGTTCACTACATTCTCTCTTTTTACTTCAAAAACTAACCATCAGAATTGTACATAAAGCCGGCTTTCTTGATCACACAAACAATTTATTTTATCAATCCAGACTTTTAAAACTATGACCTTGTTGATTTTTGCACACCACTAATTCTATATAGAGCCAGTGGAAAAACATTACCATTGAATATCCAAAAACAGTTCTTAGAAAACGAAGGAGGCTACAAACTGAGGGGATGTAGGAACTTCATGATTAAATTGATAAGAACCACAAAGAAAAGTTTCTGTGTGTCTGTGTGCAGCTCTAAAATTTGGAACGGGTTAAGTAATGAGCTCAAACATTGTTCAAACATCCAAACATTCAAGAAAATGTTCAAAGAAACTCTAATCTCACAATATGAAGATAAGAAGAGTTAAAGATCAACTGGTGTTTGAATAATTTCAAATATGTGGACATGTGAACTTGAATGTGCTGAAATAATCTTTTCTTTTTTAAATCACTACCTATGATTTTTAAATTGTGTAATGTGCAATAATGATCACTAAAATGTTACTTGAAAGGTAATCACAATCTACTGACGAACTACCGAGTTTCTTTACTTGATCTGAAATATGTACTAATGATTACTAGATCAATGTAATTAGTGTTCTAATGATAATCAATGTTTATTACATATTGATTACCTAAAGTGTGAATCCATAATGTTTCTGATCAGAACCGGATTATGAAAACTATCCAACTATGTAGGGGTGGGATTATATAAATTCACTTCTTCACACTCCTTTTCAAGCAATTAATCAAGCTCTACTAGACTTCAGTTATTAATCACTTTACTTAACACATGTTACAAATGTGACTTAAGTGCGTTGTTTTTGTTTGTTCATTTTTCATTGGTTTCTTTTTTGTTTTTATTTTTTTATCCTTTTCTTTCTTTCCTCTCAATCAATGCATTTCATTGTCTTTATAATGAGTTTGATAATTTTGTGGAATTATTTTCATGTATTGTCCAACTTATGCTTGAAATAAACAAATCAATCAATCAAAACATGCACAGGAATAAGTCCTGAAACGTGAACCAACTACAGAGTCTAACATTTACTCATATATTTCTGATTTAGTCTTTGTTTCAGTCTTTGGGAAGCAGAAGAAGAAAAGTAGAACTGAAACCTGTAAAAACTGAAGTGCTCACACACTACTTCCTCATGTAATTTCATCTAAAGGAAAAAGGAGGCTGCAACCACGCACTCACAGAAAGCTCTCAAACTCAGACAGCAGCTTGTCCAAGCAAACAAAGTGGAGTTTTCTCAGTTTTCTTCTTCTGTCACGGTGAGTCTTGGTGAAAACATTGTTTCTTTCATTCATGATGAAGCTGTTGTGTCTGATCTTTGAGGAAGAGAAAAGAGCAGTAAAGAGATCAGTGCTTCCTGGAAACATGGCACCTTTGAAAGTTTTCATGAATGTTGAGACTCTTCTTGTAGAAACAGACTTCCGGGTTCAACTGGTTTTTTAATTAACAGTTGAAACGTACAGGAAAAAGTGATAAAAAAGAATGAAACAAAAAAATGCCTCAAAGAACAACAAAAACTAATAAGTGGCGTCATTGAAACGAGCTAGTCATGAATAATCATCATCATAGTCATGCTTCAAAAACGGTTTTGGAAGAAAGTAGGGAGACCCTAGTCTGGGTCTCACTGCGCCGGTCCAAAGCCCGGATAAAATTCAGTATTTTGTCTGGAAGGTCTTCTGATGTAAACATTTCTGCCAAACCAAACATGTAAATCAATGACCCCTCAAGGAAAATACCAAAAAATGACCAATCAAGGAGTTCAGGTCAATAGAACACCTACCTGTGTCAGCTGGGGGTGTCGTCATAGTTTTATTCTTGCAGAGTCGAGTGAATGCAGTTTTTCCTTCTTTGTGGTTTAACATCAGACAAAACTGCAGAAACTTTCAGACAAAGTTAATCAGCTTCTGCCGTGGCTAAATGTTGGTTCTTCATAACAGTTTCTGAGGCTGTGATTAAATCCACAATAGGTATTACTTTGGGTTTCAGGGCAAAATTGAGGCCCTTTGCTAAAACCTCTCTTTTGAAATACAAGAGTTCCCTTTTAAGTCCAGTCAAATTCAAGGCATTACCTGGATAAATGACAATCTCCACCAACAATTCAAAATGTTCCTCAAGTGTTAACTATGAAACAATCTGACTGAAGGAAATGGTGGTTCAAATATATGATCTTTGAAAAAAATTGAACCATAATGAAGGAATCCACAAAACATTTATTTTTGTACAAAATCCAGTCTTTAATAAGAAAAAGGAACAAAGAAAACTAAAAGCCGTTCACTGCTGTCTGACAGCATTCACCTGAACCTGAGAGGAAACACAAGAGAAGAGCCAATCAGTGGAGAAGCATCTGATCTGTTTGTGAAAGAGGATTAGAGCTGATGATGATGATGATGAGGGTTTCATCTGCAGTTAAAGGTAGAAGGTGTGTGTGAGCTGATCTGGATCCAGTGAAACCAGCAGAATGGATCAGTGTGAGGACACACAGGAGGGAGCCCCTCCCTCTAAGAAAAGGGGAGATGGTAACCATGACAACCAGAGCAAAGCTCAGAGGTGAGATGAACATCTCCAACTGTCCAGGACTCTTCTCCATGTCAGAGCTCAGAACTCACACCAGCAACCTTCATTCTTCACAGGAACCAACCTGGATCTGGATCTGGATCCAGCTGTGTGTCCAACAGCAGTGACAGGTCAAAGAGTTGGAATCCTGACTTCAAGGACATCCGTCCAGCAGTGGAACAGTAAGTGTTTATCAGAGTTAAAGGAGGCTGGATAATAGTTCAGATGATCAATAGTTTTCAGATGAATGACTTGAGTTCTGGTTCAGTTCTTGATCTCTCTGATCAGACTCACTTGGAGCATCATGTGTGATGAGATCTTTTCAGTTGAGTCTTCTGAGAGTCTCTCTGAGAGCAGAGATGTTGGAGAAGAAAACATGTTGATGCTGACTCTGACTGACAGCAGCTCCAGTCTAATGAGAAGGATCACTGCAGACTCCTAGGATTCAGATTTTCATGGCTTTCCAAACATCAGATTGTTCTAGTTTGACTTTCTGCTTTCAGAATTTCTACTTTTCTAAATGTAGAATTTGAATCCACTTTTCTAGAAAAAAGTCTTGTTTGACTCTCAGAAAATGATCCAACATTTGAGCTCAAACTCTAAACTGTTGATCCAAACATGTCATGTTATTCCAGACTAAACAGCACAGTCTGTGTTCATGTCAAAGTCCATCAGCTGTTCATGAAGAAGCAGATCCTCCAACACTCTGATGTGTTTGTGTTTGCAGAGGTCAACAGGTCACACAGAGAGTCCAGTCTGCAGCATCCAGCTGTGGCTCCATGAAGAGTGACCGGTCCAAATATGATCCTCCACACTTCAGAACTGAACCAGGACCTTCAGACTCACAGTAAGAAGCAGTTTCTAGTGAACAAAGCAGAGTTCAGCTCTCAGCAGGAACAACAATGTTCTCATCAAGAACATCAGCTGATCCATCAGGAAGGTCAACCATCTGCTGTGACCGCTTTAGGTCTGAGAGGAAAGAAAAGAGTTGGACAACTCTTGAGGACACAAAGCTCAGTCTGTGAGGATGAAGCAAACAGCTGAACTTTTCTCTGAGCTCAGTCCAGACATGAGCTCCAAACACAGCTAACGCATCATTTAGACCTTCAGATTGACTAGATCTGCTCTGTTTTCAAACTCCAGACACATTTGCTCCCATTTAGCACAGTCTGGATCACACAATCTCTGAGTGTGAAGAAGATCAGAGAGGATCTGCTCTCTGATCAGAGTTAGTCTGGAACTTCCCACTGACTGCTTTGATTGTTGTTCACTAACGTTTCTCCTTGGTGTCCACAGAGAGAAGAAGAGGAGCGGACCCCAGTCTGCAGAAAGACCCAGAGCTGGTGAGTCAGAGCCTGATCATCTGCTGATGGATTCTTCTGCAAACATCTGCTGGGGTTGTGTTGAACACTCATGAAGGAGCTTTCTTCTCTGCTCTTTCAGCAGATGTTGGTCTGCAGGAGATCTTTGGAGAACATCAGATCAGTCTGAGGAGCAGAAGTGAACATGTGGCTGAAGGAAGTGAAGAAGCAGGAAGAGAAACGCTCCTCAACAGGGTCTACACTGAGCTCTACATCACAGAGGAACTGAGACCAGAGGGTCACAGCCAACATGAGGTGATGCAGCTGGAGACAAACACCAAGACCAACAAGCTCCATGACACTGCAATCAAGAACCCAGACATCTTCAAAGTCTTCCCTGACCAACACAGATCCATCCGAGTGGTTCTGACCAGCGGCGTTGCTGGAGCTGGAAAAAGCTTCTCAGTGCAGAAGTTCACTCTGGACTGGGCCGAGGGCTTGGAGAACCAAGACATCAGTGCTGTGGTTCCTCTTTCCTTCAGGGAGATGAACTTGATCAGAGATGAGCAGCACAGTCTTCTCACTCTGATCCAGCTTTTCCATCCAACACTCCAGAAGATCCCAGCAGAACAGCTGTCTGTCTGGAAACTTCTGTTCATCTTTGATGGTCTGGATGAAAGCAGACTTTCTCTGGACTTCAACAACAGTCAGGTGGTGTCTGATGTCACACACAAGTCCTCAGTCAACGTGCTGCTCACTAACCTCATCCAGGGACGTCTGCTTCCCTCAGCTCTGGTCTGGATCACTTCCAGACCTGCAGCAGCCAATCAGATCCCTCCTTCATGTGTGGACAGACTGACAGAAGTACGAGGCTTCAGTGATGCTCAGAAGGAGGAGTACTTCAGGAGGAGATTCCCAGATGAAGAGCTGTCCAGCAGAATCATCTCCCACATCAAGGGCTCCATGTCCCTCTACATCATGTGTGAAGTTCCAGTCTTCTGCTGGATCACTGCTGTGGTTCTGGAGAACATGCTGACCACAGAGCAGAGAGGAGAGCTGCCCACCACCCTGACTGACATGTACTCACACTTCCTGATGGTCCAGACAAAGAGGAAGAAGAACAAGTACCAGCAGGAACATCAGACAAGTCCACAAGAGCTGACAGAGACTGACAGGGAAGTTCTTCTGAAGCTGGGGAGGCTGGCATTAGAACATCTGGAGAAAGGAAACATCATGTTCTACCAAGAAGACCTGCAGCAGTGTGGTCTGGATGTCACAGAGGCCTCAGTGTACTCTGGAGTTTGTACTGAGATCTTCAGAAGAGAGTGTGAGATCTTCCACAAACCGGTCTACAGCTTTGTTCATCTGAGCGTTCAGGAGTTTCTGGCTGCAGTCTACATGTTCCACTGTTACTGCAACAGGAAGGAAAAGCTCATTGAGGACTTCCTGAAGAACAACATGGAGAACCCATCCCTGGATGAGTTTCTGAGTAGAGTCATGGAGGAATCCCTGCAGAGTCAAACTGGACACCTGGACCTGCTGGTTCGCTTCCTTCATGGTCTCTCTGTGGAGTCCAACCAGAGACTCTTAGGAGGCCTGCTGGGTCAGACAGAGAAGAATCCAGGAACCATCCAGAGAACCATCAACAACCTGAAGGAGATCAACAGTAAAGGAGTCTCTCCTGACAGAAGCATCAACATCTATCACTGTCTGATGGAGATGAAGGACCTCTCAGTTCATCAGGAGATCCAAGAGTTCCTGAAGTCAGAGAACAAATTAGAGAAGAAACTCTCAGAGATCCACTGCTCAGCTCTGTCCTACACTCTGCAGATGTCAGAGGAGGTTCTGGATGAACTGAACCTGTACCAGTACAGGACATCATCTGAGGGTAAACGGAGACTGATCCCAGCTGTGAGGAACTGCAGGAAGTTCAGGTGAGTCCAGAAGTGATTGTGATGAGAAATCAGATCAGTGTTCAGATCTTCAACATTCATCTTCTAGCATTTGTGGTCACACATTTCAATCTAACACAAGCATTAGAAGAGTCAACACAAAGCAGCATTTAGATTGGATTTCTGGAATCAAGTCCAACTCTCCAGACCTTCCTGATTCTGGAAAAAAGCTAACTGCCCCTAAACCTTCTCACTGATGGCTCCACTCAGAGCTGCAGCTGGAGACTACTTTAGTGATCACCTATTCTGTTCAGTTTTCCATTTAGACTTCAGTCTAATCAGATGACAAAGAATGAAAGGTTTGAAAATGATTGGAAATCAGAAGATGAAAGAAGAAAATCAGTTTGGTTTTCACACACATGTGATCTTTGTAGCTAAAGAGCAAAGAAGGATCAGATTAGTCCAAATGAAATCCAATCCAGAACCTTCTGTGTGGGGTTTTTACCCCGCTTTAGTTTGAGTTGTGTTTTTGGTCTCCACTTCCGGTTTTATTTTGTTATGGGTCGTACTTCCTGTGTTCTCTCCCCAGTGGTTGTGTGTTCCCTCTTGATAGTCACACCTGTTTCCACTTACCTCATCCCTTCCTCCTTGTTATAGTCTTCGTCTCCCCTGCACTAGTTGTCGGATCGTTTTGTTGCTTCTCGTGTTTATTGAGAGTTTCTTGTTTGCAATAAATACGAGTTTTTTGCATTTCCGATCCCTGTCTGCATTTGTGTCCGCCCAACAAACCCTGACATTACGATCCGACCTTTAACATGGACACAGCAGACACGGAGACGTTACGGGCACTACTCCGTCAGCGGGAGAAGCTGACGTCTTGTCTTCGCCAAGGGTTACTGGAGATGTCCAGCCGTCACGAGCGACAACTTGCCGCGTTGGGAGAGCGTTTTGAGCAACTGGCAGAGCGGGACCAACATCCACCGTCTGTCCCTTCGCCACGCCCATCGCTTCCCACGCCGGTCCAGGGGACCTTGGATGGAGTCCCTGTCGCCCCGACTGCACAGCTGGCCCGCCCGGAAAGGTTTTCCGTAGACTCCGGGGACTGCCGGGCCTTCATTACCCAGTGTGAGCTCCACTTCCAGTTGCAGGCTCCTCATTATCCTACAGAACAAGCCAAGGTGGCCTTCATTATTTCCCACCTCACCGGCAGAGCTGGAGCATGGGCTACCGCCGAGTGGCAGCGTGGAGCCTCAACCTGCGCATCTCTCTCGGCTTTCTTGGAGGCTTTCCAGCAGATTTTTCATTACACCAAGCCAGGCCGAGAGGCAGCTCGGGCGCTTATGAAATTAAGACAGCGGGACAGAAGGGCAGCTGATTACGCCATAGAGTTCCGGACCTTGGCCTCCACTAGTGGTTGGGACACTACTGCGCTCATGGACGCTTTCGTGGAGGGTCTGTCTGAGGAATTAAAGGACAGACTAATCGCACTCGATTTACCATTGACTTTGGACCCCCTCATTGCCCTGGTTATCAGGATAGATAACCGGTTACAGGACCATAAGGAGGAGCATGGCAGGGTAGTACCCCGCCCTCGCCGTTGGCCCACCAATTCACCTGACTGTGTTGTTTCTCCCGCAGAACCCCCGTTACTCGCGCAGGAGGAACCCATGCAGCTCGGTCGGGGCAAACTGTCTGTTTCCGAGAGACGGCGGCGGATGGCGGCAGGTGAGTGCCTTTACTGTGGTAGGCGGGGTCATTTCTGCAAGGAGTGCCCAAAACTTCTCTGCTCGTCAGTAAGAGTGGGCTCACTGACGAGCGGTGATAAAGCGCTCACTAGTCCCAAACCTGCTGCCTGCCTATTTACAGTTCAGGTCATGTTTCATGGGAAGGGTTTTCCGGTTAAGGCTTTAGTAGATTCTGGAGCAGAGCAGAACCTTATGGATGCCGAGCTAGCGAGACAGGTCGGTCTTAAATGTGAACTACTGCCCCGTCCGTTACAAGTGGTCTCCCTAAATGGCCAAGAGGTGGCTACCATTTCTTACATAACCGAACCCATTCACCTTATTATTTCTGGCAATCACCATGAGGAGACCCGTTTTTTCGTTTTTTCCTCCGCCCAGAACCCACTGGTCCTGGGGTTTCCCTGGCTTATGGCTCATAACCCAGTCATCGACTGGCCCTCCAGTCGGGTTTCTGGCTGGAGTGATAAATGTCACACCACTTGTTTACGCTCAGCTCGGCCTCCTGGGGAAGACCCCGCTGTCCCGGTAGGGCGGCCGCCCTCACCTGACCTATCCGGGGTACCGCCGGAGTACCACGACCTTGCTGAGGTATTCTCAAAGTCACGAGCCCTCTCCTTACCCCCTCACAGACCTTATGACTGCGCTATCGATCTCCAACCTGGCGCTACCTTGCCCAAGAGCAGGTTATATGGCCTGTCTAAACCCGAGAGGGAGGTAATGGAGCGATATATTGCTGAGTCTCTGAATTCTGGTATCATCAGGCCGTCATCATCACCAGTGGGGTCAGGTTTCTTTTTCGTCGATAAGAAGGACGGGTCTCTCCGACCATGTATTGATTATCGGGGCCTGAATGAAATCACTGTTAAGAACAGTTACCCCCTGCCTTTGATGAACTCAGCTTTTGAAGCGTTGCAGGAGGCCAGGATCTACACCAAACTGGACCTTCGCAACGCTTACCACCTCGTGCGCATCAGAGCCGGTGATGAATGGAAGACCGCCTTCACCACTCCCCTGGGACATTTTGAGTATCTGGTGATGCCTTTTGGTCTCTGTAATGCCCCTGCTGTGTTCCAGGCTATGATAAATGATGTGTTACGGGACTTTCTTCATCGTTTTGTTTTTGTTTATTTAGATGACATTTTGGTTTTTTCCAGGGACGCCAGTGAACATCGGCGGCATGTTCGTCTGGTGCTCCAGTGGCTACTGGAGAACAAACTGTTTGTAAAGGCGGAGGAGTGTGAATTCCATTCTCCGTCTGTTTCGTTTTTGGGTTTTGTTGTAGCAGAGGGTGAGGTGAGACCCGATCCCGCTAAGGTGAGAGCGGTGGTGGAGTGGCCTACCCCTACCAACAGGAAACAATTACAACGGTTTCTGGGGTTTGCCAACTTCCTCCGCCGTTTCATCCGTGGCTACAGCTCGGTGGCTGCGCCTCTCACGGCTCTCACCTCTACCTCCGCTCCGTTCGCCTGGACGGAGGCGGCGGAGGCCGCTCTACGGTGCGTCTGTTCACGGAGCCAGACCTCCTGGAGTTCCTTGTTGCCATGGGTGGAGTATGCGCACAACTCCCTCACCTCATCTGCCTCTGGTATGTCCCCGTTTGAGTGCTCTCTGTGGTACCAGCCCCCCCTGTTTCCCGAGCAGGAGACGGAGGTGGCCGTTCCGTCGGTTCAGCACCTGTATCGTCGCTGTCGGCGTGTCTGGCGGGAGGCTCGGGCGGCCCTGTTGCGTTCAGGGGCTACCAACAAGAGGCTGGCAGATCGTCGACGCGCTCCAGCACCTGCCTACCTACCAGGCCAGTACGTCATGCTGTCCACTTCACACATCAAGCTTCGGACGGAATCCAAGAAGCTGTCCCCCAAGTACATCGGTCCGTTCGAAATCCTGAAGGTCATCAACCCTGTGGCGGTCAGGCTGCGCTTACCCAGGTCCTTGCGCATCCATCCGGTCTTCCATGTCTCTCAGCTGAAGCCGCATGTGACCAGTCCCCTGCAGCGGTCTTCCTCTCCGCCACCCCCTCCCCGCATCATTGATGGCCAACCGGCCTACACTGTCCGTCGCCTGCTGGACGTTCGGCGGCGGGGACGTGGCCTCCAGTATCTGGTGGACTGGCAGGGGTACGGGCCTGAGGAGAGGTCCTGGGAGCCTGCATCGCGGATTCTGGACCCTGAGCTCATCCGGGACTTCAATCGCCGGCACCGGGGGGGCTTCCCTCTGCGCCAGGCGGCGCACCTTGAGGGGGGAGTACTGTGGGGTTTTTACCCCGCTTTAGTTTGAGTTGTGTTTTTGGTCTCCACTTCCGGTTTTATTTTGTTATGGGTCGTACTTCCTGTGTTCTCTCCCCAGTGGTTGTGTGTTCCCTCTTGATAGTCACACCTGTTTCCACTTACCTCATCCCTTCCTCCTTGTTATAAGTCTTCGTCTCCCCTGCACTAGTTGTCGGATCGTTTTGTTGCTTCTCGTGTTTATTGAGAGTTTCTTGTTTGCAATAAATACGAGTTTTTTGCATTTCCGATCCCTGTCTGCATTTGTGTCCGCCCAACAAACCCCGACATTCTGAATGTTTGACGGTCCAGAATGAGAGGAAGTCTTCATTTCCACAATGTCAGTCATTCTAGAAGCACATTTCTCAAAAGCTCTTTCTTCTGTTCATCATCTTCTTTCTAGAGAAATCATTGATCTGTGAATGAAAGCGTTTGAGAAGTAAAAGAAGAAACTGAAGCAGAAACGGATTCTTTCTTCTGATCCTTTTGGTTCCTTTAGTTCAGTCAATCATCTGTCATCATCTGCATTCATACAGTCTCTGTTGAAGATCTGAGTCCAACACACACAAGTGCAGACAGAAAATCAGGGAAATGTGTCTGAAATCTGCTTTTTCATCTGCTTGCATTGATTTGTTTCTCCAGTTCCACTGAAAGGACTCATGTTTTAGACTTTGTCTTTTTTCTCTTTTTCTGGATTCTGATTTCTCTGAGGCTTCATGACTAAAGCCTGAATGTTGAGCCCCATGTTCTAAAGGGAATGAATGAGTCAAAGAAGCTGTGAGGCAGAAATGACAGAGAGGAACCTGAATGAGGTTCTTTCCATCCACTCTGAAAGGCTGAAGCTCCTGCAGCTCTGCTTTAGAACAGGCTTTCTGAACTCCAGTCCCCAGGAAGCAGCAACCTGCATGCTTTCCATCTTACCTGCTGAAACACACCTGACTGAGCTCATCATGGAGTTCTACAGAGGCCGGATGATGAGTCACTGGAGGCAGAGAAGCAGAAAAAGCCTTCAAGATGGAGGCCCTGAGGACTGGAGTTCAGAAACAAAGCTTTAGAACACACAGACTGCAGCTGTGGCTGTTTTTGAACAGCAGAAGGTCACCATGAGAGGCAGACCATGATACTTCCACCGCATGCAGCTGCAGAGACAGGAAGAGGAGCAGGTATCAGGCAGCAGCTGTGGATGCAGACACTTGTTCATGGATCTGTCAGCACAGAGAGCTGCATGTTAGTCAGTGACTGCACTCATGTTCACGCCAATGCTGCAGCTGATCCTGAAGGAGACGTTGTCATGGAAACAGGTTCCTCGTGGCTGGAAGACGCTCATCTTGAACATGAAACAAAGATGAAGTCAGCAGCCGTCTGCAGAGTTTGATGGTATGCAGATGAAAGCAACACAAAGATGAAGGTCTGAGAGAGACTCATGAGGAGGACTGTTTCATGATGAAGATGAAGCTCTGATGAAGAGACAAATGTCCAACTGGAACTTCATCACAGCCTGAATTCATCAGAAGATCACCTGTTTCTGTCTTTCTTTCTTTTCACAGACTTCCAAGATGTGGACTCTCAGAGACTCACTTTGAAATTGTGGCCTCAGCTCTGAAGTCCAACCCGTCCCACCTGACAGAACTGGACCTGAGTGAGAACAGCCTGAAGGATTCATCCCTGAAGGTTCTGTGTTCTGGACTGGAGAGTCCAAACTGCAGACTCTGAGGTCAGAACATTGAAGCTGCTGGTTGGTTCATTTCTACATTTGTAGTTTCTTCACTGAAGCTGGAAGGTTTGGATTCAAAGATGTTCTGGATTTTTCAGAAACTGAACATCTTTGATTCTTTGAAGAGTCTGCAGTGGAAGAAAACAGTTGTTTAGCTTTTCTTTAGAATAAAGATGTTTCCATGGCAACCGAAGGTGTTCAAACATTTGATAGATTTCTGAGTTTGAAGAGTCAAAAAACAAACAAGAACTCAAACTAATGACAGACTAGTCATCCTGATCAAACCTGCTGAAAGCTGACCAAGGTCAAAGTTCAAATCAGAGCATGTGAGCATGCACGTACGTGCACACACAGACACCAGTGTGAGTTCAGACTAGAGAGGAAAAGCAGAGAAAGAAGGAGAGTTTTGCTGCAGAGAAATGAAAGAATGGAGTCAACCTGCAGAGACAGATCTGCAGCTGTCATAGAGGAGTCCCACACTCTTCAGTCAGGACATGGATTCTCCTTCCTGCTTCATACTGGGACAAGGACAGCAGTCCATGAAAGCTTCTGGTCCAGCTGGACCTGCAGCTCCACTGAGCTGTGATGGAAACGTCCTGAGAGCCTCACAGAGGAAGTTTGTGGTCAGTTTGGAGCTTTGGCAGACGTCCACTAGATTAGAGTCAGTCAGACGGCTGAAGCTTCATGTTGGAGTAGCTGAAGTCAGGAAGTCATTTCTGACAGTGGACTTGTGTTCAGAAGAAGCCACTTCACAGTCAGTCCTGACAGCAGAACCATCAGAACTCTGCAGTCTGACTGTTATCAGACACATTCATACACAGAGATGCTGAGCTGCACATTCAACACCTGAACACACCTGATCCACTTCACAGCGTTCACACACTTTTCTGTCTGTCTTCAGGTTGAAGGACTGAAGAAATGGTTAGCTTGATATGAGCTGCTCATGACATCATCATCATATTCACGCTACAACAAGCACTTTGGACAAAAGTCATTTGGAAGATTTTCTAATGGAGAAATGAATCCATTTGATCCAAAATGTTCAATAGTTCTGAAGATACTAAAGCTACATTCAGCAAACTTTCTCACATGACTAATGATCTCCTATTTTACTAGTTCATAGTTCACTATTGTTTCTAGTTGAACTATTTTGACTTGAGTGTTGAGGCGACTTCACAGAAGTGTTCTGTTTAAGTGTTCAATGAGAAAAGAAGATTCAAATCAAAGATCAAAGTGACTTTGTTCAAATTCTAATGGATTCAACAAAATAATGATCATGAAAAAGTTTCAGATTTCACTGACTTCACTGTTTAGCAGTTGAATTGAGTTTGGTCCAAAACTCTTTGTCCTGAATGGTAATGATATGAATCTGCACCTGAAGATAACAAGTTGTGGTGTCTGTGCAGAGTGTGTGGCGTCTGTGGCGATCAGTGAACCTTTGTGTTGAACTCTTTGATTGGAAATGGTCATGAGTGAGTCCTGTTCTTGGCCCACAGTTTTCCTAATGATTTGAAGGATTCTGTTCGTTGTGTTCCCATTACTGAGACTGAGTGAACCAAACCAATGATGAATGAAAGGATGGATTCCATGAAGCATTTAGAAAAAGATACAAGAAGACACCTGGATGTTGTCTTTTATATTTATCAAACAAATCCAAGCACTTTGTCATCAATAAATCTTCTGTAACAAAGATAATTTGAAAGTGAGATGAAACACAACGCACCTGAAAACATTTGTGTTAAAAACGCAAACATATTTTTAGAAGGCAAAAAAAGTTTTTGAAAGTAAATATTAAACATTTTCATTTGCAAATTATGAAGATTTATTCTTAAAACTTTACATTTTGTTTGAAATTTAGAAAAGTTTGATTTTTAAACTGAATTTTCTTACAATTTGGCAACACAAAAATCACTCCATAAACCTCCAGCAGCATCACTGCTCCTGAACACACTTTTCTGTCTGATTTCAGGTTGATGGGCTGCAGTTTGTCACAGATCAGCTGTGAAGCTCTGAGTTCAGCTCTGAAGAAAAACCCGTCTAATCTGACAGAACTGGACCTGAGCGGGAACAAGAACCTGCAGGATTCAGGAGTTCTTCATCTGTGTGGTTTTCTGGAGAGTCCAGACTGCAGACTGCAGACTCTGAGGTCAGACTCCATGTTTCAGTTGTGTTCACATCAATATGATGAGAAAGTTATGTTGACACTAAACTGCAGACATGAGGCTGATGTTCTCCTGCTGCATGCTGACCATCTTCATGCTGAAGGCTGTTTTCTTCTTCTGAGCTTTAGTCCATTCACTGTGGCAGAAGATCTCATGTTTCAATGTTTCTTTCCATCTTCTTCTTCATTTCTAATGTCAGCTTCCTTCAGGACTGATCTTTTCTTTTCCACAAAGGTCTGCAGATGTTTCCTTTTCTTCATCCTCTTCACTGCAGATGTTTCCTCTTCTTCATCCTCTTCACTGCAGATGGAAGGAAAGCTCCTTCCTGAAGATCAAACTGATCTGATCTGCATGAAGGTTGACGTTTTCTGGAGGTTCAGACTCATTTCAATTGTCATGTCAAATGTGTTTTTATAAAAACTAATGTTGTTAAAAAATGTAAAAAGGGGAAAAAAAATAACATTAAAACAATTGGATTTGGATGTGGCACGACAGGCAAGCACCGATCATGAACGGCACTAGTAAAAGCTGTCAAAATCAACATGAAAAAACTTTGATATGAGGGGTTTTCTAATGGCAGAATCTGAACACATGTAGCAATGTTTGCAGGTGATGTATTGTTATCCCTTGGGACCCAGAGAGGTTCCTCAATATATGAATGAATGCTTAGTGTAAACATTCATTCATTTTCTCAACCGCTTTTTCCCTTTCGGGGGTCACAGGGCTGCTGGAGCCTAATCCGGCTACTCATGGGCAAAGGCAGGGGACACCCATGGACTGGTCTGTCGCAGGGGCCACAATCACACACACTCACACCTAGGGACAATTTAGAGTGACCAATTAACCTATTGAAGCATGTTTTTGGATGCTGGGAGGAAGCTGGAGTCCCTGGACAAAACCCACACACACGCATGCACGGGTCACATGCACACAGAAAGGTCCCTTATTGGTGACGCTGTTTCAATTCCCCCAGCCAGGACTTGAACCGGGAACCTTCTTGCTGTGAGGCAAGAGCGCTAACCACTGCACCACCGTGCAGCCAGGACATAAAACAATTTGGGAAATTTGGGGTTATAAAGTTTAAATCTCAAAGACTCTGGTGATGGCACTTAACTATACGGCTACTATAACTTTTACGAAAAAATGTAAGTTAAAGTGGGAAAGTGAAAACAAATATTTGGCAAAGCATCTGACCAGAAACCTTTCAGAATTCTTCAGAGCAAATTATGATCCAATATCTTTAATCATAAAAGCCAATTTACACAGATGGAGTTTCATACCCTACCTGGACATTGGTTCTAGTTCTAGAGTTTGGGCTATAAAAATGAAGATTTTACCCAGATGACTTTTCCTGTTTAGAACCTTCGCTATAGAGGTGACCTAACTGTAAACTTTGTTTATTTTAATTATTCTTTACTTTTTCATTATAATTTCTTTTCTTTTCTCTTTTCCTATTCTTAATTTTCCTCTTTATTAAATAAGTCACAACATCACGATCTCTTTTTGTGTATTGGTTGTTCAAGTGAAGTAGGTTTGGAAGAATCCCAACTTTTGAGAGGTGTATGTGATTGAATATATCCAGTCTCTCTTTTTGTGTGTTGTTCAAACTAGTGCTGTCATGCGATACATGTTTGTGTGATTCATTAAATGTGACCTGAAATGTATTGATCTAATTAATTGATTTTATTGCATAACCTAATAATTTCTGAAAAAAAGCCATATTCTGAGGTATATTCATTTATATTTGTGAAATTGTGTCACACTGAAAGATAAAAATACTTTTGTTTTCAATTTAGAACAATACAAAAACATCAGGTCGAGAGTGTTCTAATTACAAACATCCAAACACAGCAGGAACACTTTTCTGAGCGGCCCAAACAATATTGACGATGAACTTCTTATTAACGGCTTTTTCCACTGCACAGTAGAAATGACAAGAGATCATAGTTTCCTTTAATCTGTTAAGTGAATTTGATCATTTGAAGACTGAGATGCAGCAGAAAAGAAAGATAGATCAGAATATAGGGAGGAGAAAATGAAACACAAGGACGTGACACCGGAACTATTTAGACTTTGGACCTTGTTTCTTTAAAACAAACTTTTGCTTTATCATGTGGACAAAAACATGTGGAAAAAGGTGAACTTTCGATCACTTTCATCAGTGGAGAGAGTAGAGCTGAGTCACTGCACGAGTTGGAACTGCTAACATGACAACACAAAGCGCCGCGCTTTAAATAGTCTGCTTTTAGTGAAAAACGATTTTAACTTAAATATAATTAAATTATAATTAATTTTTTTTTTTTTTATAAATAACTATAGTATGATTGGAAAAATGCACTTCCAGTGATACGTTCTGCATGTTATTCTTGTTCTGTTTTCACTGCTTGTTCTATGCAGGTCTGTGTTCTTTTTCTCCTCCCTCTAACTTTTGTCTCCTGCTGGAGGTGTTCACAGCTGCATCCTGTTTAGTTGATTGTATGTTTGTCTATTTAAGCCAGTGTGTTTCTGGTCCCTGTGTTGGAGTGTTTTGTGTGTTTAGGTGATCTTGTGATTAAAACAAGCTCCAAACTCACCCCTCTGTGTCCAAGCGTTCTCTGCGTCTGGGTTTTTGAACTCCACCTGTAACATCCAGTTGTACATTATTAAACATGAATGGAGGTCAAAAAAGCAGGCAATTAAAACAAAACACACTAAAATGGCTGTAATTAGTTAAAAGTGATTTATGTGATAATTTACCAACCCTAATTAAAACAAAATAAAAATACAAATGTAAAACAAAAGAACTTACATTCTAGAACCTCCAGCTGCATCACTGCTCCTGAACACACTTTTCTGTCTGATTTCAGGTTGATGTTCTGCAGTTTGTCAGAGATCAGCTGTGAAGCTCTGAGTTCATCTCTGAAGAAAAACCCGTCTAATCTGACAGAACTGGACCTGAGCGGGAACCAGAACCTGGAGGATTCAGGAGTTCTTCATCTGTGTGGTTTTCTGGAGAGTCCAGACTGCAGACTGCAGACTCTGAGGTCAGACTCCATGTTTCAGTTGTGTTCACATCAATATGATGAGAAAGTTGTGTTGACACTAAACTGCAGACATGAGGCTGATGTTCTCCTGCTGCATGCTGACCATCTTCATGCTGAAGGCTGTTTTCTTCTTCTGAGCTTTAGTCCATTCACTGTGGCAGAAGATCTCATGTTTGAATGTTTCTTTCCATCTTCTTCTTCATTTCTAATGTCAGCTTCCTTCAGGACTGATCTTTTCTTTTCCACAAAGGTCTGCAGATGTTTCTGTTGTGGAAAAAAAGTGGACTCAGAATAAAAAATTGGAATCAGCTGTTTGCTCAGAGGGTCTGTTTATTCCAGAATAAACTCAGAAGATCTTCAGCATCTCACAACCCAATCATTGATAGAAGCCCCCGAATTCTTTTTCGTTCCATCTCTTATAGTTCAAAGGTGTCCCTCCCATTGCAATAGACACAACTGTGATTCTGGCAAATTCTACCGGAGGAGTCACTTAGCCCCGTTATTGGAACTAGTTGTTACAATAACAGATTTGTTATTGTTTTTTTCCCGGAATCGTTGTCGACAACACTTCAAGTAATCTGGTTACAATACATTTTTTGAGGACATTCCGCAGACAGTTTTCAAGTAATCTTGACTTGACTTGATCTTCAGGCAGAGTTCTTCATGTTGGAGAAAGCTTGAATGGAATTTGCAGCATCTGTGTTGCTGCTATAGTTTGATTGTCAGACAGAAATGATCTCCATGAATCAGTGAGCAGAAATGTCCAGATTCTGAATGGGATCTGCAGCAGCATCTTCCTGCAGCTGCTTGTTCTCTTCAAAGATCTGCAGAAGAACTTCTTCTTTTCTTTCTGCAGCTCCTTGTTGCAAAGCTCTCTGCTCACATTTGTGCTCCACAAAGTTCTGCTTGCAGCCATCAGCTCTTCTTTGTGTCTTTGCTTTGCTTCAACAGACTCCTTTTTTGGCAGCTGCAGAAGAAGCAGACGTGCACGCTCACATGCACTCTGAGTCCTGCTGTTTCAGCAGATGCAGCTGAGAGTTCAAAGGCTGATGTTTGTGAGCAGACAGTGACGTCATGCTGCAGCTGGATGCTGCTCTGACAGACACATCCTCACATCCTCCACAAACATCCTCACCTTTTCATCCACAAATATCTGCTCACATCCATCCATCAAAGCTCCCAGCAGCTTCTGACTCTTCATTCAGAGCTGAAGTCATTGATCAGAGATCAATGGCCAACATTTGCTGCTGACAATTCCTCATCACTTCCTTCTTCTCTCTGATTTCATCTGTTGGAGCTGAAAGTCTCTGCTTGAAGGGCTGCAGCAGAGAAGGACTGAAGATCATCTCCTGAAAACTGGGATGAAGACTTTCCAGTTCTCCCATGATTCATTGCTGTTTGCAGAAAGAGGAAGTGGACTTTTCTGCTGTTTGTGCAGAAACATCAGTTGGTTTGGATGCAGCCACAGGCTGATGTTTGACTTTCACACATCTGGACTTCTTTACTGAAGCAGCTGCATGTTGTCCTGAATATTCCTGAATGTTCTTCTCTGCTTCTGCTGGACTCTTCTGATCTGCTGCTGTTGCTTCACATCTTTTTCCAAACTTTCTGATCTTCTTCAGCTCTGAACTCTTTAGAAGAACTGAAGGATGAAAAACATGAACTTTGTCTTTAAACTCAACTCTTTCTTCTGGATTCAGGTTGATGAACTGCAGATTGTCAAAGATCAGCTGTGATGCTCTGGTCTCAGCTCTGAAGTCCAACCCGTCCCACCTGACAGAACTGGACCTGAGCGACAACGACCTTAATCCTTCAGATGTTCAGCAGCTCCAGGATCTGGTGGAGAGTCCAAACTCCAAACTGCAGACTCTGAGGTCAGTAGAGGGTTGGAGTCAGTCCAGCTGCTTCCAGATGTTTTGTCCTAAAGTTAGTCTGAGAGCAAAGATGCAGAGTTTCCTGTGAAGCTGCAGCTTCTCAGTGAAGCTCTGAGGAGAATGATGACAGGCTTCAGGACAACAGTCAGCCAATCAGAGCAGCAGAAGCTCCAACAGGTGAAGATGACAGGAAGCTGCTGCTCTGAACAGGACTGAAGCTCCTGCTGCTCTTTCTGCTGCTGTGCTGCATCACTGACTGACAGACCAGGATCAGGAGACACTCCTTCATCTCTGTCTTTATCATTTCTATCTGCAGCTGGGAGGGGAGGAGCTACTGAGTCTGATGTTCCTCCTTTTGGATCAGAGAGCAGCATCAGCAGCAGCTGGTCTGCAGAGATGTTGTGACTGGACGGTGTTCCTGGGAGGTGGAGAGCAGAGTGATGGAGGAATCAGAGGAAGTGGAGATGAGTGTCAGAGCTGCAGCATGAACTGATCTGAGATCAGCTCCACTGTCTCTCTCAGCATCAAGTGGACAGTTATTGTGCTGCAGCTCCCCCGGTGGACTGATGGAGAACTGCACTTCATCTTCTCATTCTAACTTGGAGTGTTGATCTGAAACATCAGTTGGATTCAGATGTTCAGCAGCTCCAGGATCTGGAGAAACAAAGACCTGCAGACAAACAGATTCTTTTCTAGATCATCACTTTCTTCTTTCATCTACATTTGATCAATAGATGTGAGTTTGTGACTGGACCAATCAAGGATTGAGTGAATCATTGATCAGACAGAACAGTTCTGGATTACATAGATCTATGTGTGGATCAGGGAAAAACAGGCTGTCAGGCGTTGGATCCTGTTTGTGTCTCTGGAACAGGGAAAGACATTTGAACCAGAAGTCTGGATCACAAGATTCTGATTCCAGATTTTTCACACTTGATTTCTGTTCTCCACAAACTCTCATTGACAAACAAACACAGAGTTTCATTCAGAAACTCCAACATGGTCATGTGACCATAATGTTCATAGTACAGACATGGACAAACGCTGTGGTCACATGACTCACTGGTTTGGATCGGTCATTTGAAGTCCGTTTTTCAGCTCTGGACATGTTAACATGGTGGCTGGACGTGACATCAAACCCTACCTTTACAAAAATGTCTAAATAGGCTCAAACACACCTTTCAGTTGTTGGAACTCACAATGGAAGATAGTTTTACAGCTGTCAATCAAAAGACCACGCCTCCATTTTCATCTCAAATACAAAATAACATTTACTTTACTGTTGTGTAGAAATCAAAGGAAGTTTGGCCTGTAGGTTTATAAACCAACATACTAGTTATCATAGAGAAAAGAACTCTGAACATCTAATATTATGTTCTGTTGGTTCTTCTTCCGGCTCTTGTTGAAGTCAGACGCTCTTTCTTCTCTCTCCTCCTGTGTCTCTCTCAAGGCTTTAGTCCGTTCCTTCCTCTGAACCTGCAGTTTCTCGTTCTTGTTCATCCTTCTGCATTTCTCTCTCTGAGAAATGGATCTGATCAGCTGCTCCTTAAATCCGATGGACAACATCTTTTTCCACACTAAGGATCGGGAAAGCAGACCCCTCCTGCCCAGACGGAACCCACGCGATCGGATACACCAACGATCCAGGGGGCAAGTGGAGGCTGATGTTTCCGGCCCAGCTGTCTGTGGAAGATGTTGAAGATGTGGATCTGTTTGGATTTCTGATTTATGGGTCAGTCTGGAAGCTGCAAACAGTTTGTGGCGAGCTGTTGGAGCTCTGTGGAGGGATACAACGAGCTGCAAAGACTCACAGCGTTGAACTCTCACAAACCCATCAAAGGTTCTGAGCCTCACTCGCCCAGAGAGGCAGAGCGCTGGCGAGCCTGGAACTCGTGCGGAAAATGGATACCAGCTTGGAGAGGCTTTCTGCTGGAATTGAAGGGAGACTGGTCCACATTGTTCACAAGTTGGTCTAAAAATCACCTGAAGACTCTGCTGGACCAGCCAAGGACACAACCAGCAGACATGAACTGTTGATCTGCTGGTGTTTAAAAGTATTTGATCTAATCTGACTCCCCTGAGCTCAGCGCTCTGGCCTTGGCTCTCCCAGAACACATCTGCTTCTTCAGTGAATGAAATGTGGGTTGGATTGGAGACTTTCTGTCTCTAAACTCTGATCTGCAGCTCAGTTCAGACAAACCTCCACATTCACACACACATGTGATCCTGAAGAATCTGAACAGAACATTTCAGGAGAACTCTTCAGTCCAGAACATGAGCCTGCATTGTTCCTGAAACTCTGATCAGAGTTCTACTCTCTGATCCAGAGGGGCTCCAAGCTGGACTTGGACTTTCAGACAGAGCTCACCAGACAAAGGTGGTTCTCCAGACGGACCAAAGCAAGCCTCTGGAGGTCCAGAATGCTACACTGGACTCTGAAATCCTTCAGCTCACTCTGCAGTGTGAGGAGGCCAAACCCTGGGTTCAGCAGCTTCATGAGATCAAAGAAGGAGCCAGAGAAGTAAAAGACCTCCAGGAAAACAATAAAAAGCTGACAGAACTAAAGGAAACAATTGCAGCCACAAAAACCCTCACCTACGACCTTTCCATCCTTAAAGTGAAGCTCCACAACGAACGAGCACGCGTCTGCCAAAGCTTTGGCGTTTCTGCAGATGATCTGGAACAAAAGTACCAACAAGAGTTGGATTTGTTCCAGTCTCTGCAGAAGCAAAAGTCCGTTTTTGGAGAAGGAGCTGATGGATCTGGAGAGAACCTCAGAGAAAGACCCACATCCTCAAGAGAAAGCAGCAACATGTCAACAAGCCAAATCTGAAATTCAAAAATTGGAAAAACAAAACCAAAACACCCTCAAAGAAATAGAGGAATTTCAGGACAAACTAAAACATCTGGCCGAACTAAAAGACAAAGTTGCTACAACAAAAAACAATCAGAAAACTGTCTTTGAAGAAAAAAAAGCTCCAAGTCTTAAGAGTGGAGCCTTATAAAGAAAGAGGACTCATGCGGGGACACTTTGGAGTTCCTCCAGAAGTTCTTGAAGAGAACAACAAAAAAGAGACAGAATGGATCCAGTCTGAGAAGGAAACAAACGCCACTCTGGAGAAACTGTTTCTAGAAATGGAGAGAAACAAGCTAAAATGGCTCGTCAGGTTTCCTCTCTACAAAATGATAAAAAGACTTTGGAGAGAGAAATCAACAGCCTGAAACAGCAGATCCCGGAACCTTCTCAGGATCGTCAGGACTCCAGTCATCAGGCTGAGCATTTTGAAGGTTGGAGAAAGTCTCTCAGCCAGAAGGAGAACCAAAGTACGTTCCTTTGAGACGCTAAATGCTCCTCCCACAACAGCTGCTACAGAACCTGTTCCTGCTCCAAAACAAGTCAGCCTGTGTTGGAGGAACCGTCTAACATCAGAAAAAAGCCCGGCAGGTTCCACCAATACAGAGCTGTAGTTGCAAACCATCAGGGCGCCGCACCAAGGAGGGTTCCTGGTACCCAGCTGCTGCTGCATTCAGGGGCTGCATGCAATTTCCGCACTTATGCGCTTTAATAAACAGCTCGCTATTGCTGCATTCAGGTGTGCTGGGAAATTCTAGCATTTACTCACACTGATCTCAGCAAGCACACAAACACACACTCACCTGTGTGTCATGTTGTACATGCATGCAATGATTTTTTCACATTTCTCACATTGCATCACAACATGATCTGGAGTGTCTCTCTCCACTCTAAAACCAGTTATATCATTGTACAATCAGTCTGTCAAAGCAGTTTAAAGATTTCACAGTATTTTTAATAGCTTTTATTAATACTGTATTAATAATTTAGTAAGGATGAAGATTCAAGAAAAGTTTGGCCCTGAAGAACGATCAGAATATTGTAATCCTATTGGATATCGTAATCATCCACCTTCTTTTAACACTGTTCTTTACAAAAGATGAGTGTTACAAAACAAAGGCGCATTGGTTAGCGCTCTTGTCTCACAGCAAGGAGGTTCCCGGTTCAAGTCCTGGCTGGAGGATTTGAAACAGTGTTGCCAATGGGGGACCATTCTGTGTGGAGTTTACATGTTCTCCACGTGCATGCGAGGATACTCCGGCTTCCTCCCACTATCCAAAAACATGCTTCATTGGTTACTCTAAATTGTCCCTGGGTGTGGGTGTGTGATTGTGGCCCCTGCAACAGGGGTGGCAACCCCGCGACCCCGAAAGGCAAAAAGCAAATCGGTAAATGAATGAAAATTATTAACTGCCGCTTACGACAATTCCTCTTTTTTGGGCACTTCGGGAGTCGGGAGATGATGTCATATCTTCTCTGGTCGTGTCAGACGTTTTTGGACCTTCATTCAGATCATGGTTATCAGCAGCTGGCCCGGTTGTTTTTTCATAGTGGTCTTCTTCCTCATTTTTTATGTAAAGTACGGTGCTCTCATTAAGTCTGTAATGGCGCCCAACCGACGGAAGTATATTTTCCTAATAAAGTGATTTACACAAGTCAAACGTACAGCACAATAAAACCCGCTGCACTTTCTATCTGCTGTTTTTTTTTTTCTTTTAAAGCAGATAAAAAATGAAAGTCCCGCCCCGCTGCCTCGCCAGATTTGACCTGAAGTTTCGGCCAATCAGATCAATCAGAATAGTTACCGCCCCCTGAGTGACAAAGCACCCCCTGAAACGAGCGGGAAAAAAACTGAATGAGCGGCTTGAATGGAAATACTTGATGTATCTTCTAACATAATGCTTTCAACAGCAGTTTTAACAAAGGGAAAGTGCAACAGAACATTCTGATCAAATATCTGTTCAATGGAATTCAAAAGTCCAACTTTCAAAGTCCAGTTTAAGATAAGATACGATATCTTTTATTTGGCCCAGTGGGGAAATTCCAGCATTGCAACACAAAGTACAGAGAATAGGACAGGAGATCAAGAATAATTAAAGATAAACAGAATAATAAATAACAGTGAACCTAAAACAGGTTTGAGGTAAAGTGACTTCAGTGGGTTGCACCAGTGATGATTCACATGGTAACATATTATTACATATGGTTATTGTTAGTGACCTGTGTCCAGATGCTTATTGTACAGTCTGACAGCTGCTGGAAGGAAGACTCTACAGAACATTTCCTTCCCACAGCGAAGCTGCTCTCCAGAGCAGACAGGGCGTCCTGCAGGGGGTGACACTCATGGTCCAGCATTGATGTAAAAGTATCCAGGACCCTTCTGTCCCCCACCTCCTGCATTGTGTCCAGAGGACAGCCCAGGACAGAGCTGGACTTCTGGATGACCCTGTCCAGCTTCCTCCTCTCCCTCTCTGTGATGCTGTTGCTCCAGCAGAAAAAGCTGTACAGGATGACTGATGTCACCACAGAGTCATAGAGGGTCATCAGGAGGGGCCCCCTCACTCCAAAAGACCTCAGTCTCCTCAGGAGGCAGAACCTGCTCTGACCCTTCCTGTTCAGTGCATCTGTGTTCTGAGTCCAGTTTACTGTTCAGATGAACAGCCAGGTACTTGTATGAGTCCACTCTCTCAATGTCCTTCCCTGGATGTTCACTGGTGGGGGGGGCAACGTCTGCAGAAATCCACCACTATCTCCTTGGTTTCCTGCATTGATGAGGAGATGGTTCTGCTGACACCAGTCCCCAAAGTTCTGTGTTAGTCCTCTGTACTCTACGTCATTGTCGTCCGTGATGAGTCCGATGATGGCAGAGTCATCAGAGAACTTCTGCAGGACGCAGCTGTCTGCAGTGTACAGGGTGAAGAGGAAGGGCGCTAGAACAGTGCCCTGCAGCGCCCCCACACTGCAGATCTGGAGGTCAGACACACAGTCTGGGCTTTCACAAACTTGTTTGTGTTTATGACATATTTTTCAATTAAACTGGAAGAACATTGTCACAGTCTGATCCATCTTTATACATTTATTTTAATACTTAAAGTACAGATACTTTTTAAAAAAATCAGTCATTAAACATCTGGATCAGATACCAGAGCCTCCTCAACTGACTCCTCTGGACGTGGAGGAGCAGCGGCTCTACTCCGAGCTCTCTCCAAGTGACTGAGCTTCTCCTATCTTTAAGGGAGCGCACAGCCTCCCTACAGAGGAGCTGGTTTCAGCCGCTTGGATCCGGGACCTGGTTCTTTGGGTCACTGGGAGTCATGGCTGTTGGGACAAAGATGGATGGTAAATTGAGAGCTTTGCTTTCTGCCTCAGCTCTCTCTTCACCACAACGGACTGTCCATACAGATCAGGAACAGAAGTGGTGATAAAGGGCAGTCCTGATGGAGTCCAGGGTAGTCCAGGAGTCTCTGGGTACAGGTCAGACTTACTGTTGACTATGTGAACTAAGCTCCTCCTTTGGTCAAACAGAGACAGACTCAGTAGACACTCCGGTCCCCGTTCTCCCAGAACATCTGAGGCCAAACACTGGTTTACTGTCAGACTGGAGTTTCACTGACTGGCCTGAACCAGACTGAAGTTGGCGTCTGATTTAGTTTTAGCTTCTGGTTTCCAGAAAATCCATTTTTCACATGAAATTATACTTCAGGAAATCTCTCTAGAGAGAGACGGCTGCAACGTCCATTGAAGTCAATGTTTTGTCTTTCTATCAGCTGGAACCCGTCTTTCCATTCTCCTCTGACCTCTGACATCAACAAGGCTTTTCTGTCCACAGAACTGCTGCTCACGGATATTTTCTCTTTTTCTGACGATTCTCTGGAAACCCCACAGATGGTGCATCCATCCATTTTCTTCCGCTTATCCGGGACCGGGTCGCGGGGGCAGCAGTCTCAGTAAAGAGGCCCAGACTTCCCACTCCCCGGCCACTTCCTCCAGCTCCTCTGGGGGGACCCTGAGTTGTTCCCAGGCCAGCCAAGAGACATAGTCTCTCCAGCGTGTCCTGGGTCTTCCCCGGGGCCTCCTCCCAGTGGAACATGCCCGGAACACCTCCCTAGGGAGGCGTCCAGGGGGCATCCGAACCAAATGCCCGAGGCACCTCAACTGGCTCCTCTCGATGTGGAGGAGAAGCGGCTCGACTACGAGCTCCTCCCGGGTGACCGGGCTTCTCACCCTATCTCTGAGTGAGTGGCCAGCAACCCTATGGAGGAAGCTCATTTCAGCCGCTTGGATCCAGGACCTCGTACTTTCGGTCATGACCCAGAGCTCATGACCATAGGTGAGTATTGGAGCGTAGATCGACCGGTAAATTGAGAGCTTTGCTTTCTGGCTTATCTCTCTCTTCACCACGACGGACCGGTACAGCGACCGCATGACGGTGGACGCAGCACAAGTCCGCCTGTCGATCTCACGCTCCAATCTTCCCTCACTCGTGAACAAGACCCCAAGATACTTAAACTCCTCCACTTGGGGAAAGAGCACTCCACCCACACGGAGAGAGCAAACCACCTTTCTCCGGTCGAGAACCATGGCCTCAGACTTAGCGGGGCTGATCCTCATCCCTGCCGCTTCACACTTGGCTGCAAACTGTTCCAATGAATGCTGGAAGTCCTGGCTCGATGAAGCCAACAGGACAACATCATCTGCAAAGAGCAGAGAGGAGATCCTGTGGTTCACAAACCAGACCACCTCCGGACCCTGGCTGCACCTGGAAATTCTGTCCATAAAGACTATGAACAGAACCGGTGACAAAGGGCAGCCCTGCCGGAGTCCAACATGCACCGGGAACATGTCTGACTTAGTGCCAGCAATGCGGACCAAGCTCCTGCTCTGGTTATACAGAGACCAGACAGCCCTGAGTAAGGTTCCCCGGACCCCATACTCCCAAAGTACCCTCCACAGGACACCACGGGGCACACGGTTGAACGCCTTCTCCAAATCCACAAAACACATTTAGACAGGATGAGCAAACTCCCACGAACCCTCCAGCGCCCTAGACCGGGGTGTAGAGCTGATCCACAGTTCCACAACCAGGACGGAAACTGCATTGTTGTTCTTGGATCTGAGGTTCGACTATTGGCCGAACTCTCCTCTCCAGTACCCTGGCATAGACTTTCCCAGGGAGGCTGAGGAGTGTGATTCCCCGGTAGTTGGAACATACCCTCTGGTCCCCCTTCTTGAAAAGGGGAACCACAACCCCTGTCTGCCAGTCCAGTGGTACAGTTCCCGACTGCCACGCAGTGCTGCAGAGACGTGTCAGCCAAGACACTCCCACAGCATCCAGACACTTGAGGTACTCAGGGCGGGCTTCACCCACTCCCGATGCCTTGCCACCGAGGAGCTTGTTGACTACTTCGGTGACTTCAGCTTGGGTAATAGACCGCCCCACCCCAAGGCTCTCAGCCTCTGCTTCCTTAAGGGAAGGCGTGTCAGCAGGATTAAGGAGATCTTCGAAGTATTCCTTCCACCGCCCGACAATGTCCCCAGTTGAAGTCAACAGCTCCCCACCTACACTGAAAACTGTGCCTGTTTCCCCCTCATGAGGCGCCGGACGGTTTTCCAGAACCTCTTCGAGGCCAACCGATAGTCCTTCTCCATGGCCTCACTGAACTCCTCCCAGGACCGAGTTTTTGCTTCTACTACAGCCTGAGCCGCAGCTCGCTTAGACTGCCGATACTGTCAGCTGTCTCTGGAGTCCCACAAGTCAGCCAGACCTGATAGGACTCCTTCAGCTTGACAGCATCCCTTACTTCCAGTGTCCACCAACAGGTTCAGGGGTTGCCGCCACCACAGGCACCAGAGACCTTGCAACCACAGCTCCGAACAGCAGCAGAGAAAATGGAAGTGGAGAACATGGTCCACTCAGACTCAATGTCACCAGCCTCCTTCGGTACCTGTTTGAAGCGCTCGCGGAAGTGGGAGTTAAAGACTTCCCTGATAGAGGGTTCAGTCAGACGTTCCCAGCAGACCCTCACAGTTCGTTTGGGTCTGCCAAGTTTTTATGGCCTCCTTCCCCGCCAACGAATCCAACTTACCACCAGGTAATGATCAGTGGACAGCTCTGCCCCTCTCTTTACCCGAGTGTCCAAAACACATGGCCGAAGGTCGCCTGAAACGACTACAAAGTCGATCATTGATCTCCTGCCGAGGGTGTCCTGATGCCACGTGTATTGATGGACACCCTTGTGCTGGAACATGGTGTTTGTTATGGATAAACTATGACTAGCACAGAAGTCCAACAACAAAACACAGCTCGGGTTCAGATCAGGCAAGCCGTTCCTACCAATCATGCCCCTCCAGGTGCTACTGTCATTGCCCACATGGGCATTGAAGTCACCCAGGAGGACAATGGAGACCCCCGTTGGAGCGCGTTCCAGTACCCCTCCGAGAGACACCAAGAAAACTGGGTATTCCGAACTGCTGTACGACCCATAAGCCGAAACCACAGTCAGAGACTTGTCCCCCACCCGAAGGTGGAGGGACGCAATTCTCTCGTCCACTGGGGTGAACTTCAACACTTGGCGGCTAAGATGGGAGCTCACGAGTAAACCCACCTCAGCCCGCCGCCTCTCACCATATGCAACTTCAGAATGGTAGAGAGTCCAACCCCTCTCGAGAGACTGAGTTTCAGAGTCCAGACTGTGCGTAGAGGTGAGCCCAACTATATCTAGCCGTTACCTCTCAACCTCTTGCACAAGCTCAGGCTCCTTCCCTCCCAGAGAGGTGATGTTCCATGTCCCAAAAGCCAAGTTCCATGACCGGGGTTTAGGCCGCCAAGGCACTCGCCCTCCACTGCCACCCAAACCACATTGCACCAGCCCCTTCATAGCTCTCATGCAGGTGGTGGGCCCACTGGGGAGTGATACCACGTCGATCCTTTGGGTTTTACCCGACTGGGGCCCGTGGGAGGAGCCCCAACCCCAGGCCTGGCTCCAGGGTGAGCACCCGGTAACGGCAATCTGGGCAACATAACAGAATCTATGTTGTTTCTGCTCATGAAGGAGTTGTGAACCGCTCTTTGTCTGGCACGTCACCCAGGACCTGTCTGCCATGGGAGACCCTACCAAGAGCCAAAGCCCCAGATAGCATAGCTCCTGGGATCACTCGAGCACTCAAACCCCTCCACCACGTTAAGGTGGCAGTTCATGGAGGGGACTACGGATGGTTGTGTGTGAAAATCCCAGTAGATCAGCAGTTTCTTTAAGACTCAGACCAGAACAACCATGCCACGTTCAAAGTCACTTCAAATGGAAGAGCTCCAACATTTTTCAGGTCATGAACCGGTTTAATGTCAGACTAGATTTTAATGGACTGGTCCAAGCGGGGCTGTAGTTAGTATTTCAGATTTCTAGGCATCCGGTTTCTAAAATCTGTGTTTCAAATTAAAATGCAGCTCCAAGAAATGTAGTTGAAATAAAGTCTAAAAACAGAACAAATTTTACAGATAATGAAGATTCAATGAAACAAAGTTGTTGATTTGCAGAAGCTCTGAGGAACATTCTTAAATGTCTCTTCTACAAGTTTCGACAAATCAACAACTTTATTTGATTGAATCTTCACTCTGTCAAGTGTTTGGAGTTGTTTTTAACTTTGACTTTTTTTCTTTAAAGTCAAAGTAGTGGCCAACAACTGGACTCTAACTTTAACCACGTCTGACTTGTGACCCCTTCATGCCTGCTGTTGCAAATATGCGACAAACCACTTCTGCTCCAAAATGATCTAAATGTAGCATCTACTGAAAAGCAGGAACAGAAGTGATTTTTTATAGCTGAAATAAATCCAGGAGTTAGGGGTTATGGTGTGAACAAAGACACAGAAAGGAGTATTAGCTGAACTTTGACCTCTGAGCAGCTCTGTTTTGCTCTAACAGAGGTGGGTGGGACCAGCTGACGTCCTGCTGTTGCCATGGAAACAGACTTTGGAACAAAGAACCTTCAAATGCAGCAGGTTCCTTCATCAGAACCAGATTAGAAATGTTTCCTCCTGAAATCCTGAAGGTCTTTTTCACAAACACAAACCCTGATAGAGACTCTCAAACATCGGACTCTCAAAGAGGATTCAGGAATCCTGTTGGAGGAGAAACAGGAAGAGAAAAACCTCCAAATCAGTCGATGTTTTCCAGAAGAAAACAATCAAACCATAAATCCAGTTAATGATTCCACATCAACCAATCATCTGTTGACTGCAGAACAGATGAATCAGCTTTCTGATCTGCTTCAGGATCAGACCATGTCCTTCATGTTCAAAGTCCACAGGAATCTGCTTCCTGCTGCATTCAGAACCGGTTTGAAACTGGAGCCGGTTGGACTTCAGGGACACAAAGCGGTTCCAAAAATCCACAGGAAGAAGTCAAAGAAAGAACAGAAGCATTTCTGTCAGAGCGGTGAGTTGATGGAACAACTGGGATGAAAAGAATGTGGATGTTTGCATTTCAAAGGTTTCAGAAGAAGTTCTGGAATGCTAGGACTCAGCTGGGAGCCTCTTTGTTGGAATCCTGAAGAATCCTGATCAGATCAGATCAGACTGATCCAACAGTCGTTTGGAGTTGTTGATCATGAAGGGATGAAATGATTTGGAGGAGTTGAAAGATGGATCAATCATCTGGGCTTCAGCTTTTTCAATCCCATTTGATCTGGTTGTGATTTTTCTTTCTTTCCTTCTTTCTTCATCTTTCAACCAAACAAAGGAACAAAGTGATAAGCTTCACCTCTGCAGGTGGAGACCATGAGCTCGTCTGCAAACAGACGGAGGCTTTGGGATCAAAAACACTGACCTCTGCAGGGCGGAATAGGAAGTGTATCGTCTGACTGAAAGAAGAAAGACGTTTCTGCTGCAGCAAAACAAAGGTTTGATGATGCTGTTCAGGATTGAAAATGAAGCTCCAAAGCAGAAACGTCTCAGTGGAACTTGACCCTGATGATGATGATTATGATGATGATGATGGTGATGATGAGGGTTTCCTCTGCAGATGAAGGTAGAAGGTGTGTGTGAGCTGATGTGGATCCAGTGAATCCAGCAGCATGGATCAGTGTGAGGACACACAGGAGGGAGCCCCTCCCTCTGAAAAAAGGAGATATGGTAACCATGACAACCAGAGCAAAGCTCAGAGGTGAGATGAACATCTCCAACTGTCCAGGACTCTTCTCCATGTCAGAGCTCAGAACTCACACCAGCAACCTTCATTCTTCACAGGAACCAACCTGGATCTGGATCTGGATCCAGCTGTGTGTCCTTCAGCAGTGACTGGTCAAAGAATCAGAATCCACAATTCAAATCCATCAGTCCAGCAGTGAAACAGTAAGAGTTAAAGGAGGCTGGATAATAGTTCAGATGATCAATAGTTTTCACATGAATGACTTGAGTTCTGGTTCAGTTCTTGATCTCTCAGATCAGACTCACATGGGGCATCATGTGTGTGATGAGATCTTCAACATTTTCGGATTTGGACAAAAATTTGGACCAGAAGAGAAACAGTCAAATATTTGAACGAAAGTCTTTCATCCAGTTATACTGATATTGAACCAAAGATTAGATCAATAAGGATTCATAATAGTTGGTCTCCATCCAAATGTTTAATAGAAAGTTTTTCTTTTTGTCTCATCAACAAATTCAAACCTGAAAATCTTCCTTTTCTTCTGGTCTAACAGAATCAATAATCCAGTTCCTGTAACTCTGATTGATCTGTGAGTCAGAATGAATGTTGGAGTGAAATTATTGCTGTTCTGAAAAGCACAGCATTCATGATACATTTCTGATCTGAGATGATCCAAAAGAACTCAAACAAGAAAGAAACTCACTTCTAATAAAACAAGTGTTTTTCTATCAGGATCCATCAGAGACTCAGAACTGGATCTGGATCTGGATCTGAACCCAGCTGTGTGTCCTTCAGGAGTGACCGGTCAAAGGGTCGTCTTATCGACTTTAAATCATCAGCAGTTTCTGGTGCAGAGAGGTGAGCTGTATGGAAATGTTCTTCCTCACAGACATTTCTATCTTCATGTGTGCAGCAGTCAGTCTTGGAGCTTTTCCACAAACAACAGTCTCAGTGAAACAACAGATCTTGTAGATACTACTGAGTGTTTGCAGGACACCAGTGGGTCCAGTAGGAGCTGATTGTTCTGATTCTCCACAGAGTGGACCAGCAGAGCTCAGAGACTCCCAGTGGTCAGTCTGTCCAGCAGCATCAAACACAGCTGGACTCCATCTTTCTGGTCTGTACATGAACAACAACTACTTTTCCATCATTCTGTCCACAGTCATCTCCATGCTGCACTTTGGAGACCAGTGGATTGTCAGTGTGTCCAACATGGAGCTGATGTTTGGCTCCATGACTTCACTCTGATTGGCTCATTCATCTACAATTCTGTTGCAGCTGCTGGAGGACAACATTGTTACTTTTGTGAAGAAGGAGCTGAAGAAGATCCAGAAGCGTCTGAGTCACAGGAAGGAAGAGGAGGAGGAGGATGAAGATGAAGAGCAGAGGAGCAGCAGAGAGTCATTGATGAAGATCACAGTGAACTTCCTGAGGAGAATGAAGCAGGAGGAGCTGGCTGATGGACTGCAGAGCAGTAAGAGGATTTCTCTGAAGGTTTCAGCTGCTGATAAATGAAGATTTACTGATGTCTGAACACATGGAACCATAGGGATTCAAACCCTCATCCTTAAGGGCTGCAGAGAGTTGATTTATTCTGTTTGTTGTCTTCATTCAGGAGGTTCTGCAGCAGATTGTCGACATAAAGTCCAATCTGGTCTGAAGAAGAAGTTCCAGTGTTTGTTTGAGGGAATCTCTAAAGCAGGAAACCCAACCCTTCTGAATGAGATCTACACAGAGCTCTACATCACAGAGGGAGGAACTGGAGATCTGAATGAAGAAAATGAGGTCAGACAGATTGAAGCAGCATCCAGGAAAGCAGACAGAGCAGAAACAAGCATCAGACAAGAAGAGCTCTTTCACCTCCGAGCTGGAAGACAAGAACCAATCAGAACCGTGATGACAAAGGGAGTGGCTGGCATCGGGAAAACAGTCTTAACACAGAAGTTCACTCTGGACTGGGCTGAAG
Organism: Oryzias celebensis; assembly: GCA_014656515.1. NCBI lineage: Eukaryota > Metazoa > Chordata > Actinopteri > Beloniformes > Adrianichthyidae > Oryzias > Oryzias celebensis. The sequence goes on along the minus strand of BNCR01000109.1, from coordinate 28,239 downwards.
GCAAAGCCAACCAGAACCTCCACTTCACATTTCCATTCACTTTCAGAGAGCTGAATGTGCTGAAAGAGGAGAAGTTCAGCTTGGTGGAACTTGTTCATCACTTCTTCCCTGAAACCAAAGAAGCAGGAATCTGCAGCTTTGAAGACTTCCAGGTTCTCTTCATCTTTGATGGTCTGGATGAGTGTCGACTTCCTCTGGACTTCCACAAGACTCGGATCCTGAATGACCCTAGAAAGTCCACCTCAGTGGGAGATCTGCTGACAAACCTGATCAGGGGGAACCTGCTTCCCTCTGCTCGCCTCTGGATAACCACACGACCTGCAGCAGCCAATCAGATCCCTGCTGAGTGTGTTGACATGGTGACAGAGGTCAGAGGGTTCAATGAGCCACAGAAGGAGGAGTATTTCAGGAAGAGATTCAGAAATAAGAAACAGGCCAGCAGGATCATCTCCCACATCAAGAGATCCAGAAGCCTCCACATCATGTGCCGCATCCCAGTCTTCTGCTGGATCACTGCTACAGTTCTGGAGGATCTGCTGAAGAGCAGAGAGGGAGGAGAGCTGCCCAAGAGCCTGACTGAGATGTACATCCACTTCCTGGTGGTTCAGGCCAAAGTCAAGAAGGTCAAGTATGATGGAGGAGCTGAGACAGATCCTCACTGGAGTCCAGAGAGCAGGAAGATGATGGAGTCTCTGGGAAAACTGGCTTTTGAGCAGCTGCAGAAAGGAAACCTGATCTTCTATGAATCCGACCTGACAGAGTGTGGCATCGATATCAGAGCAGCCTCAGTGTACTCAGGAGTGTTCACACAGATCTTTAGAGAGGAGAGAGGCCTGTACCAGGACAAGGTCTTCTGCTTCATCCATCTGAGTGTTCAGGAGTTTCTGGCTGCTCTTCATGTCCATTTGACCTTATTAACTTCTGCAGTCAATCTAATGGAAGAACAGAACAAATCCTGGCTCTCCGAAGTGGTTCAAAGCAGTCCAGTCCAGTTCTATCAGAGTTCTGTGAATAGAGCCTTACAGAGTCCAAACGGACACCTGGACTTGTTCCTCCGCTTCCTCCTGGGTCTTTCACTGCAGACCAATCAGAGTCTCCTACGAGGTCTGCTGACTCAGACAGGAAGTAGCTCACAGACCAATCAGGAAATAGTCCAGTTCATCAAGAAGAAGCTCAGTGAGGATCTGTCTGCAGAGAAAAGCATCAACCTGTTCCACTGTCTGAATGAACTCAATGATGGTTCTCTAGTGGAGGAGATCCAACAGTTCCTGAAGTCAGGATGGTTCTCCACAGATAAACTGTCTCCTGCTCAGTGGTCAGCTCTGGTCTTCATCTTACTGTCATCAGAAGAAGATCTGGAAGAGTTTGACCTGCAGAAATACTCTGGTTCAGAGGAGGCTCTTCTGAGGCTGCTGCCAGTGATCAAAGCCTCCAACAAAGCTCTGTAAGAACTCTCATGAAAATCACCTTCAGAGAACAAATGAATTTGAGAGGAAACATGAAAGATTCAATAACTGCTGTCTGTCTTTGTTTTCTTCAGACTGAGAGCCTGTAATCTGTCAGAGAGAAGCTGTGCAGCTCTGTCCTCAGTTCTCAGCTCTCAGTCCTCCAGACTCAGAGATCTGGACCTGAGTTACAACAACCTGCAGGATTCAGGAGTGAAGCTTCTGTCTGCTGGACTGGAGAGTCCACACTGTAAACTGGAGACTCTCAGGTGAGATTTCATTCAACCATTTTTCCAGTTTTTATTTGGAGAAAGTGTCAAAGACACCAGTAAAGAGGGAAATGGCAGTGGACTATTGCCCAAAAGAAAAATACAAAGTTATTTTTTTAGGTTCCAAGTATTTATTTGACCTTGTTTATTGGTTGTCTAATCACTGTCCAAAACAGAGCAGCTCATTACTGACAGAAGAAACCAGACCAGCTCCTCAAAGCCTTGGTCTCCCTGTACCACAACCAGCAACTCACCAGTGGTGATTTTGAAATGGATAAAGAGGAAGATTCTGTTGACAACTAGCAGATCTGAAACTTCATCTACTTGGTCTTTGTCGTTTCTTTTTTTTTTTTGAGTTTACAATTTTTCACTGCAGAATGTGATTTTTCTCTAAAGTATTTTTAAAATAATACACAGATATTTGGGTTATTTTGAGCAGGGTGGACCAAACGTTTATTTTGGGTTTCACAGTTCTATTGATGTTAAATGAAAGTACAACAATGTTGTATACGGTGATGGTGCAATATTTTCCTAATGCACATTTCACAATAAGAAGAGTTGGGATATGAGCACGAGAAGTTTATTTAATTCTGTAATTAACATTTTTGAGGTGCTTAAACATTTTTTAAAAACATTGCAACTTTTGTTGCAACTTTTCAAAATAGCCTTCATAAATCATAAATAACTGATTTCATAAATTCATAAGAACAATCAAATAAATGCAGGGAAATCCTGGAGGATCTGTTTAGAGACACATGCTGTATGGTTGTTTCACCATTTACTGTAGGAGTTGTGCCTGGATGACGGCAGTTTTAAACGTTACTTTCATCTGTCTGTTGCCCAGTTTGAAGAATTTCTGTCCCGCATTAACCTAAGAGGGGAAAAATAAAACTGGAGAATACGTCTGTACATTGACTTAACATTGAAAATCGACGCCCCTGCTACACGAATCGAGTCTGGTGTGAATGCAGCTCAAGTCCATCCAAGTGTTGATATCCGGGAGAAGTTCATGTTCTTTGTGTTCTTTAAAGAAAACATGAATCAATCACAGAACTGCAGGTTTAAATGGACAAACAGTTGCAGCAAATTTCTGATCCACAGAGCAGTAGCTCCTTATGAAGAGATATGAAGAGGTCAAACTGCAGCAAACTGAAAGCTCTTTCTCACAGACATGGTTCTGGTGATGATTCAGAACTAAGCTTGGATCAGAAACAGGTCTTTCATTTCACATAGTCTTTAGGTTAGTTTCTGGTTCTTAGTCCTGGTGCTTCAACACTAAATCTCTGCTGTTTAGATTGAAGAATCTCTGCATGTAGTTTACATACAAGGCTGGAGGCGGGGCTACCTTGCTAAAGAAAAAGGGTGCAAAGAAACATTTTTTATTGAGCAATTTATTAAACTAAGTAAGCAAAACTTACCATTTTCTAAACCCCAGTCAAAAATAATCAAAATAATTAAGAAGTTTGGTCTGACGAGCTCTGGGGTCAGGACCACTGTGCAACAGCTGGTAGACGGAGCCAGGAACTAAAAGCCTGTTTGAGCAGGTCTGTCAGAACACGACTTCAGCCGGACTGTAGAGCAGTTAACACATTTCAATGATCGGAAAAAGAAACTTTGGGAGCAGACACAGTGGACTTCACCATGATGAGATTTGAAATGAGATTCTTTGTGATCTCCTGATATACCGCGTATTCAGTTACGCAATGACATACCGAAACGACTAGAAACTGACTTAGACCTGCAAAGGCACACGGGTTCTTTCTAATCTCCAAAGATCCACCAGCGGCTCCTCTGCAGGGCTACATTCCGACATTTTGCAGACCAAAATTTCATCAAAAAATGTAATCTCTCAGTCTCTCATCAGGCCAGATCCGACCTGACTAAATTTATCAACTTCCTGGACCTTCAGCTGCATCACTGCTCCTGAACACACTTTTCTGTCTGATTTCAGGTTGGAGAGATTCAATTTGTCAGGGATCAGCTGTGAAGCTCTGAGTTCAGCTCTGAAGAAAAACCCATCTTATCTGAGAGAACTGGACCTGAGTAGGAACAAGAACCTGCAGGATTCAGGAGTTCTTCATCTTTGTGGTTTTCTGAAGCGTCCAGACTGCAGGCTGCAGACTCTGAGGTCAGACTCCATGTTTCAGTTGTGTTCAGACAACACATTTTCACTCCAAAGTCATCACATATTGACACATGGTTAAGGAACCCTCCACATCACTTTTTGACACTTAGGATTTCCCCAACTCGTTTTCTGACACACTGGCTGTTCCAATTCAAAGAGTGGTACAGTCGTTTTGTTGGATGCAGTACCAAACATAAACCGAACATCGTGACGCATCCAGTACTGGTACCCTAGCTCGTTTCGCATTTGGAATCTGTATCACATCCAGAATCAGTACTGCGTCTGTGGGGTTAGGGTTGGGGTGCCTGATTTAGGTCAGGGTTAGCATATGGGTGGCATTGGTTTGCAGGCTTACCACCTTACCATGTTCTGCTGCTGACTGCACTCGCTGTGACTCTGAGGCACTCTTTTTCTCTCATAGAGGTACTCATGTAAATCAGCACAATTTTTATATTTTATTAAATTATAATTTATCATTATTGTTAATTATTACATATTATACTATTTGCCTCTGAAATGAGATGGAAGAGCTTGTCTGTGCATTTTTGTGAACGTGTGAAACTCAGGATAGGGAGAAAAAAAACAAAAAGATGAAAAAGAACAAGAACAAAAGAACAAAAACATGTTAAACATTCTCGACATGATTCCCATCGTTCATGTTAATGATCCGCTTATAAGATTTGATTTATTCATGTACGTCATAACTCAACAACAGATCTCTGCAAGATCAGGAATGCCAGCAAGCTCTGAATCCATTCATATCTCCCTCATTAAGGACTGAAACTGCAGCTGATTTAAACCTTTAGCTCAGATAAAGTTTACAGTTTCATTGAATTTAATCAAATTCATTTATATAGCCCAATATCACAGCCATAGCCATCTCATTGGACTGACATCAGTATATTGCAAGAAACAAAAGAATCAAACATGTAAAAGTAAACAATAGCTGGTTGTTAAACAGACTAAGCTGAAAAAACATCTCTACCCTTACACCATCCTTCTCTGTGACGAAAAACCTCATAAAAAAACCCTATCTTTTTTTTGGGTGTGGGGGACTAAGAAACCTCAGGGTTGCCCACGTGAAGGAGAGATCCTCAACCCCGGATGGACAGGTGATGTGCTAGAACTATTAAAGAAAAGTGAGCTTAATTAATTCTATAACTACATGGTTGAATAACAAGTATATGTCTAACAAACAAACATGTCTAGATAAACAGCTACAGGTTAAGATAACAGCTAAATATTTAAATAAACAAAGACATGTTTGAATAGTGTAGCAGATGGGTTTCATACAGCGGGAGTTGTGGAACAGCTGGGGTTGCTGGAAGAGCCAAAGGTGAGGTCACAGCCAAGGACAGGAGGGGGAAAAGCCAAAGGCGAGGTCACGGCCAAATACAGGAGGGGGAAAAGCCAAAGGTGAGGTCACGGCCAAGGACAGGAGCACAGGTGAGGCGAGGTCACAGCCAAAGACAGGAGGGGAAAAAGCCAAAGGCGAGGTCACGGCCAGATACAGGAGGGGGAAAAGCCAAAGGCGAGGTCACGGCCAAATACAGGAGCACTGCCGGCCCCAGGAGGCCGACACCCAAGAGACAGGGACTTCGCTGCTGACGGCCTTGTTCCCTCTGCCAGGGATGGGGTAGCGGACAGAAGATCAGTAGTCCCACCTTCCTTGTGTAATGTATTTGTGTGTGTGTTGGGGTGTGTTTGTTGAGGTTTAAAGGGTGTGTGTAATAAAGGGTGCAGTTAAAATTGGAGAGCAGGGCACTGAGGACATCTTCTGATTGCTTAAAGGGATGTCAAATCACCCTCTCACTAAGGGGCCCTAAATGTCTATGGTGTAGTTAAAATTGGATGGTAGAGCACTCAGAGGACATCTCCTGCTTGGTGGCAGTGATGTCCAAGCACCCCCCACCAAGGGTCCTACATAGCAGATGGGCAACCCATCCAGCCCCAAGAGGGTTGCCCCACCCTTATATGATCCAATAGCAGATTCCTGTAATGTTTTACACTAATATTTTTCTTGTTTTTCCAGTTTAATAAAATTGTCTTTTTTGCTATACAAAGAGTTATGAAGATTATAGATACTAATCTTCCCTCTGCATCAATGGCACTCATGTCACTAAGCACACAAAGTGAAGGTGAGGCTGTGATTAAAACATTAAGCCAGACTGATAAATCAGCACATACATGTTCCCAGAGAACCTGGACAGATGTACAGAACCACAGAGCATGCATGTAATTGTCAGATTACTGTCACAATGCTCACTAATGTCTGAGTTTCTGAGACCCATCTTGAATATCCTCTGTCCTGTAGAGTAAATTCTGTGAAGAGTTTTAAATTGGATGAGTTGCAGGTTTGGACTTTTTGTTAGTTTAAAGGTATTTAGACACATTTCTGACCAGAAGCTTGTGTCTGTACTTCTGCCTAAGTCTGCATCCTATTGTATTGTTGGAATTGAGACTTCTTTATCTAAGTTGCGTAATAGTTTGTATATTTTGGAGAGAGTTTTATTCATTGAAAAATTAATCAGAGGTCATGGGTAAGATAACCACAGTAAAAATGAAAACTTTACCCAAAGTTAATTATCTCTTCTCAATGATCCCCACACAACCACCACTAAAATGGTTCCAAACATAAGACTCAGCCATATCCAGCTTCTTATGGAACAATAAACCTGCAAGAATTAGTCTAAAAACTTTAAAATCTGGAAAAAGCTGTGGAGGCTTAGAATTACCTAACTTCCACAACTATTTTCTTGCCAACAGATTGCAATACATCTTAAGATGGTTAAAAAACAATCCAGAAACCAACCCATGGATGGATCTGGAACAGGCATTCTGTGGAAAGATCAACTTGTCAGATCTACCATTTATCAGCCCAAAAATAAAAAAACTTGACTGCTACCAAAGTAGTAATATAAGCACTACTTTAACAGCCTGGTGGGAATTTCTTTGGGCATTGGGTGGGGGTCTGGCTTGGCTCGGGGGGTGGTCCTTTTGCGTGTGCTGGGGGGGTTTGCGTGGGGCCCTGGTCCTGGGGGGTCTGCCTGCGCTGGATGGGTGGCTCGTCTGCACCCGGGGGCTGGGATCACTCCTTCTCCGGCCCTGGGACGGGGTGGGGCAACCCTCTTGGGGCCTGCGTTTGCTCCAGGAAAAGCATACCATGGCGGGGTCTGGGGGAGCGGGCCAAGGGGGGGTGTTCATGGGTAAGAAGGGGGGTCCACCACCAGTATGGGACCCTTGAGACTTCCTCGGGCCGGTGGTACCTGGCCAGGCAGCCACAGGGGCGGTGCTTGGGGGGGGCCGGGGCTTGCGCCTGGGGGCTGGCCCCCTCTCGGCTCCTCTCACTTTGTGTGGGGTGGGGGGCCTGGGGGGTCGGCTTCCGGGAGGTGGGGCCTCTGCCCTGGGGAGACTTGGGCCCAATGCTTTGGGTGGGGGGTGGGGGGGGTGGGGGGATATGGTTGTTTCACCATCGGGGGTCAGTCTGGTAGCTGTCCCCGACCTGTCTGGGGTGGTGGGGCTCTTGGGGGTGGGGCCCCGCGCTGGACCACCCGGCGCGGTGGCGGGCTGCTCTAATGACTGGGCTGGGCCCTGCGCTCTGCGCTTCCGTACCTCACTGCGCTCGGGTGTTGGGGGCCCATGTGGTGGTCCTGCCGGCCCGGTCTGGGTGCTTGGCCGGACTACCTGGCGGGCGGATCTCAGAATGTAATGCTTTACATGTGTCGGTGCGAGTGCTTTGCAAATAATGTTTACATTTGCATTTGTTTAAAGAAATGGGGCAATAACTTGAAGGAATTGTGGGATCTTTTTCTGGTTTGAGAAGGAGGATTATGTTAACTGAATTCATGTGTGGTGGCAGTGATTGGCTTTCCTTGATAAATGTAACCATTTTATAAAAAGTTTGTGCCAGCTGTTCCCAGAATTCCTTATAAAACTCAGCAGGAAAGCCATCAGGTCCTGGAGCTTTGCTGTTGGGCATCAGCAACGGAGCTTCATGAGGTTCAGCCAATGAGAGCGGAGAGTCTAAGTTTGAGCTTTGATCCTCATTTAATCTGGGTAGAGTTACATTATTAAGATATGAGTTAATACTTAGCTCTGATGGATTGACCTGTGATGTTTATAGGTTTTTATAAAAATCTTTAAGCATTTTATACGTTCCATAATAGATGTAATTGTTGATTTTTCTTTGTTGGTTTTAAGCTGATCAGCTAGAAATTTACCAGATTTGTTTGAGTTTTCAAAATTTTAAAGTTGAAGCTTTTGTATTTGAAATTGTGTTTGGTTATGATAATGTGATTTAACTGCAGCTTTAAGTTTTTCAGATTTCCCAGAATCTGTTCTTGTGCAGAAGCACCAGCCTGTAGATCTTTGATTTTAGTTTCTATTTATAACAGATCTGCTTTATCCTTGTGTTTTTTATTTGTTGAATGAGAAATATCTTTTCCTCTCATCACTGCTTTTGCTGTTTCCCAAAGAACACATGGTGAAATATCAGGAATATCTAAGAAGATTGCCCACCCTTTAAAGAATTGTATAAACTCTTGATCTTTTAACAGAGAAGTGTTAAACCTCCAGGTTAAGCCTGAAGGTTTGGGTATATCTCTAGAAATATTTCCAGAAACTGGTGCATGATTACTAATTATATTTGGATGAATGTTGGAATCCTTGATATCTTTTAAAAGAGAATTACTGACTAATAAGTAGTCTAAGCGAGACTGTGAGTGGTGAACTGGAGAAAAGAAAGTAAACCCTTTAGCGCCTGGATGACATGAGCGCCAAGCGTCGCAGAGACCCAACTCATCCATGTACTGCTTCAAAATACTTGCAGATCGCCATGTGCGCTGGTGTCCTGCTGTGCTCAGTCTGTCAAGTTCAGCATCAAGGACCAAGTTGAGGTCTCCTCCTATAATTATTGTGGAGTCAGCGTGAACCGAGAGTGAAGTGAAGAATCTGTGAAAGAAGGAGGATTCATCAGCATTTGGACCGTAGATACTGGCTATACAGAAGTCTTTATTCTGAACCGATATGTTAATCATTACAAATCTGCCTTCTGAATCAACAATTGTGTCCTTATGGGTACATGTCATATTTTTATTAATCAAAATAGCAACTCCTCTTTGTTTGGAGTTGTAACTAGCTGAGTAGATGAACGGGAATTGTGAGCAGCACAGGAGATGATCAGCTGATTTGGATAAGTGGGTCTCCTGCAGTAAAACTAGATCTGCTTTTAGATCATTCAGATGGTTGAAAACTTTCAGCCTCTTTGGCCCAGAGCCAAGTCCACGCACATTCCAGCTAAAGATGTTCAGACTGGACATGACTACACTGACTGAGAGAGTGTTAGGCTAAGTAATGCATGTGTGTCTGTTCGTGCCTGTGAGTCCATGTGTGCGTGCCCGCTGACGCGGAGGAGCGCTGTGCGTTTGTGCGCGTGAATGTTTCCTGGCTGTGTAAGATACCTGTTGTGTGTGTCGTATATGAGCATATGTGAGGTGTTTGTGAACTGCTTCGTCAAGATGAAGGTGTGGACTGACCTTATGTTCTTTGCAAATTCCGGTGTAAGCCCATTGACACAGCTATGGTTGTGATATTGGGCTACATAAATAAAATTGAATTGAATCAAATCAGGGTGGGTCCTATCTGACTAAATGTATCAACTTCCTGAACCTTCATCTGCATCACTGCTCCTGAACACACTTTTCTGTCTGATTTCAGGTTGTGGGACTGCAGTTTATCAGAGATCAGCTGTAAAGCTCTGAGTTCAGCTCTGAAGAAAAACCCGTCCAATCTGACAGAACTGAACCTGAGCGAGAACAAGAACCTGCAGGATTCAGGAGTTCTTCATCTGTGTGGTTTTCTGGAGAGTCCAGACTGCAGACTGCAGACTCTGAGGTCAGACTCCATGTTTCAGTTGCATTGATATCATAGTGATATGATGAGCACAGATGACTGATGACACGACTACAGAGCAACTGAGACACCCCCCCACCCCGAACCCCACCTTACTGCGTGCTGCTGCTGATTGCACTTGCTGCAACTCTGAAGCACTTTATTTTTTTTTCACAGAGTTACTCACATACATTGAGTGCGCACCAATCATGTAATATTTGTATCTGAAATGAGACAGAGGAGCTTGTCTGAGCTGACTTTGGCAATAAAAAATGTTCACCAAGTAAAACAAAAGCAGTCAGGCAGGAGAAATCACAAGGACTTAAAAGATGGTAAGTTTTTAAAAATCATGAATAAGACATGAAGCCCGTTTTTTCCATTTACACTCCATACTACGCAAGGAGCGTCTGAGCGTGTAAGTGTGTTCTTTGAGCCAAGGCGCCGGGGCCGGTTAACAGTGTTTAACCTTAAAAGGAGTGATAACATCTAAAATAACAAACAGAGTAAAATCCTCCAGGAGCTCATCAACATTTCCATATTGGACATTCAAGGACAAAAGCTCAAAGGCTGAGAAAGCCGCTGAGAACATGGACAAGTCAGTGCAGTAATTAGACGGTGGGAGCGTGCAGAGGCACGAATCAGGTGGCAACATTAAAAGATCAAAGTCAAATAAAACGGGCATGTGATCCGGGCAACAAGCTTCAACAATATCCATGACATCTCCATGTAAACCCAGTGTTGAAACCAGATCCAGGAAGTGTACTTTCTTGTGTATGGAGCTGCACACTAACTGCTGCAGGTTAAAAGAACTGATTAAGTCCACGAAGTCTTTCATTAGTGTTTCATTGGTGTCTTAGTCTATTAAATGTTTAAATGTGCTTTTTAATGGCACTTTTGATATTTTACATGCCACATATATTTAAACATTTATTTATTGATTTCCAATTTTATTTATTGATTTCCAATTTTAAATATTTAATGCCAGTTTTAATTTTTTTTTTTTTAAACTTGTCCTGTCGAACAGCTGAGCAAACAGATATGAGCTGAGAGCCTTTTGTATTAGACAGATTGTACTCTTACAATTGGGAGCTATAAATCATAGGGACAACAAAATGTATGTTGGTATAAGCCCCTCTTGTAATTTAAACAAAACTTTATTGATAATAATTTTGCTTGTGTTCTTTTTGCTGATTTGGACGGAAAAAGAAAGGGCGACAAAGGAGGGGGGGTGATGGGGGGTAATAGAAGTTAGAGGATGACTACTGGAAAGGGAAGGTAGAGTTGTAAGTCTACAGACAACAAAATGCTAGTGAGTGTTGGTCTAAAATGGGCAGGGCCTGTCCGCACACTCAGCTGTTACAAACATACCTGCCGGCTCCAAGAGTGTTCACAAACTTGTCCACATCTAGTTCACACGCACACTTGTGCATACCAACCAACACACTTAAAGCATTACATTCTTTCACACAAGGTGTAAAGGTGAGTTGACCCATGTGCTCAGGTGAATGTTATCTTAAGCTGAATCTAAAGGAATGAAAAGAAAAAAAAAAGGGAGGGAGAACTCCCAGACATCCCCACACCACGATCCCCGCCAAGGCAGCAGCGCCGACCAGGGCCTGCCCCCGCACCCATGTTGTGGGGTCAATGGAGGAGATCCACCCGCCAGGGAGTCTGGCCAAGCACCCAGACCAGGGCCCGCAGGACAGCCACACGAGCCCCCAACACCCGAGCGCAGTGAGGTACGGAAGCGCAGGACCCAGCCCAGTCAGCAAAGCAGACCTCCCACCGCCCCAGGCGGCCCAGCCCGGGGCCCCACAGCCGAGGGCCCCACCACCCCGGACAAGCCGCCCACCACCACCCAGGAGTACCCCAGTCCCGGGTACAAGCCAGGGCCCGCCATGGGAGACCCGCTCCAAAGCTCCCGACAGCTGCGGAGATCCAGGAGAGAGCACGGTGGGGGTCAGCTATCCCCACCTAGAGGAGGGATGACCAAGAGAAGTGGGGGTCCCCGGAGGTGTACATGGCCTGACCAGGCTCTCCTAATGTTGTGACTTAGAAGGGGCCAGGCACGTGAGGGTAAGGACCAGAACCCGCACCACAAGGACACAGACACCCTTCAGGCTCAGATGGAATATGATCCCCCGCTCATGGACTTGCCAGAGGACTAAGGGATCCCTCTCTGCGTGGGGAGGGGGCCGCCGAGCCTAGGAGGTCGACACCCAAGAGACAAGGCCAACACTGCTGAAGGCCCTGTTCCCTCCACCGGGGATGGGGTATGGGACAGAAGATCAGTAGTCCCACCTTCCTTGTGTAATGTGTTTGTGTGTTGAGGTGTGTTTTCCTGTGGTTGAAGGGTGTGTGTCATAAAGGGTGCAGTTAAAATTGGCAAGCAGGGCACTGAGGACATCTCCTGATTGCTTACAGGGATCTCCAATCACCCTCTCACCAAGGAACCAATTTTAAATATTTAATGACACTCATTTATTGATTTAATGGCATTGAATATATATATATATATATATATATATATAGACAGACTGGCAACCAGTCCAGGGGTGTCCCCTGCCTTCGCCCATAAGTAGCCGGGTTAGGCTCCCGCAGCCCAGTGACCCCGATAGGGATAAGCGGTTCAGAAAATGAATGAATGAATATATAGATAGATAGATAGATAGATAGATAGATAGATAGATAGATAGATAGATAGATAGATAGATAGATAGATAGATAGATAGATAGATAGATAGATAGATAGATAGATAGATAGATAGATAGATAGATAGATAGATAGATAGATAGATAGATAGATAGATAGATAGATAGATAGATAGATAGATAGATAGATAGATAGATAGATAGATAGATATTTAATTGTGTCCCTCCTGAACCTCAATAGCCAGCATCTGCTTTTTTGTCTGGACATCAAACACCTCCTTCATGAAGCTCTTCATAAATCCCTTTGTAAATGACCTGGCTGAAGCGGCGAGCTCTTCCATGAAAAAACTCGCTTTTACATCAGCTTCACTTTGTGATTTAGCACTGATGTTTAGCATTAAAACTAAATGATTATCAGTAGAAAAAATAAAATAACTAAATGTTTTGAATAAAATCATTTTTTATGATGAAGTAATCTGAGTGATGTTGATTTCAATAAACACAACCATTTGTATTAATACAAATCTTGTATATTTTTTCATCAGTGATTCCCTATTTGCAGAAAGAGTTACAATATACATAAATGTCCTACATTGAGCTACAGCAATTTCTGATCAGCTTCACTTTGTACTACAAGAATTTTCCCACAAGAAGTTTCCCACAATGGATTGTTTTGCAGTCATGATGATAGTTTGCAGTCAATGCAATACCAAAGTTCCAGCTGCGCTCACCTAAGTGAACCCGCCTCGTTCTTGTGATATTTTTATGACTGACATGTTAACTAACCAGCATGCACTGCGCACTAGTCAAGCTCCGCTGCGCAGTGTCTGCCTGAGTCATCTTAAGCATGTCTAATTTATTGTAGTGATATTCAGAAACATTGGGGCTGCTGTTAGATTTTGCAGCAAAAAGAATTGTGGGTTACCATTCTCTTTGCCTGTCTGGGCGGATTGAGGTTTAAGTGTGGGTTTTGTTACTGTGTTTTGTTGTCTGGCTGTTTTATTCTGTTTTGCACGTAGTAATTTCCTCCTGTTATGTTTTTTCTAGAGTGACCTGTCTGGTGTCACATCTCTGCCATTAATTGAAGGGCACGTATTTGATAACTGAGTGAACGTATCTTACAACTGCGCAGAGCTCTCACGAGCGCTCAGTTTTTCTTTTCGCCCTAACCGAGCGCGCGCTCAGTTTTTTTCTTCGCTGCTTCAGTTTCAGGGGGTGTTTTTGTCACTCAGGGGGCGGTAACCTTTCTGGTTAATCTAATTAGCCGAAATTTCTGGTCAAATTAGCGAGGCAACGGGGCGGGGCTTTCGTTTTTGTTCTGCTTTAATAGAAAAAAAAATGGCAGACGAAACGCCAGTCTGGCTCAGCTTATCTCAGTGGCTCTGTAATGTTACACAGGCACTGCTAATAAAGTTGTATAAAGAGTGGATTAATTTTTGTTATGTTTCTAAAAAAAATTTTTAACTGTGAATAAATTTTGTTAGATTTATCTGACACGTCTTAAAGTCCACAGAGTGAAAATACTGTCCGACATCAAACCAGTTTGTGGTTGCATACAAACGACACACGGAACAGCTTATTAGCATTGTATCATTATTTTGGGTTCCATAATTCAAGTGTAAACTCTTATAACTGTCAGTTCAATGTCATTTTAAAATCATTTCAGATAGATTGCATTATAAAATTTACCATCATGCTTTTGGGTAAAAATCCAAAAGAAATTACTATTACCACCCCTCACCACTCCCCCTGGCATGACAACATATTTTCATTTGCAGATAGTCACTATCACACCAAAATGTCATCTAAAACTGTAATCTGTCAGTCTCTAATCAGGACAGGTCCAACCTGACTAAAATGATCAACTTCCTGAACCTCCAGCTGCATCACTGCTCCTGAACACACTTTTCTGTCTGATTTCAGGTTGGAAAACTGCAGTTTGTCAGAGATCAGCTGTGAAGCTCTGAGTTCAGCTCTGAAGAAAAACCCGTCTAATCTGACAGAACTGGACCTGAGCTACAACAACAACCTGCAGGATTCAGGAGTTCTTCATCTGTGTGGTTTTCTGGAGAGTCCAGACTGCAGACTGCAGACTTTGAGGTCAGACTCCATGTTTCAGTTGTGTTCATATTAATATGAGTACAGTTGACTGATGACATGACTACAAAACAACTGATACCCTACCCAATACCAAAATCCTCATCAGAACCAGATTCAGGATTCTATGCTCCCCACACGCTAATGCAATAATCCAATCCCAGTCCAATAACCTAACCAGACTCAGAACCCCTTTTATTTGTCCAAGCCCCCTTTCCACCCCCCACACACATCAGGACACTAATCCCACCTCGAACCAATGTCCAAAACGGAATCAGAACCTTTCCTACCCCCTACACCAAAGTCAATAAACTTACCAATAACCTAAACAGAACGAGACCCAGGACTCCAATTCCCCACACCAACCCAGATCACATCTTTCTCTCACATTCTCTCATTCCCTCTTCAAATAAAAGATAAAAGATTTCCCTTTGCGAAACCCTCACCCCCAAACTAACCACACATTTAGAAATTCTTAAACTGTTAACTGTTATTTCAAGAAGTAATTTATAACTTAATAACAAACAATTCAATAATAATTTGTTTACTAGTCATAACAGTTAATTATTAAGTGTTACCATATTTTCTGTGCTGGCATTTCTTAACAGGGTTGAGTCTAGTCTAGCTTTGCTGTTGGAAATTTCTTCAATGTCTCTTTTCAATGTCACTTGTATTTGTTTGCTTGATTTTGTGTTTGATCCATTAAAATGTGGAAGTTGTATTCCAGAAATGTGGAATGTTTCTATGGAAATTTATTTTAGCCAAAGTGATACTCAATTTTCAAAGAACAATTCACTTTACAATATGATCATGTCATTTGAAAATGTATTTTATAATTTAGGATTCAAGATGAAGAAATACAAATTAGACATTTTCTAAATCAAAGCAAAATCACCTGGATCTAAAATTGTCAAGGTGCTTTGGTTCCATAATTCATATGGAAATTTGTTTTACAACTGTCAGTTCAATTTAATTTTAAAGTAATTTCTAATCTATTCAATTTTAATTTACCTTCATGTTTTTGGGCTGAAATACAACCACCCTCTTGACTAAATGTATCAACTTCTTGAACCCCCAGCTGCATCACTGCTCCTGAACACACTATTTTATCTTATTTCAGGTTGGAGGACTGCAGTTTGTCAAAGATCAGCTGTAAATCTCTGGTCTCAGCTCTGAAGAAAAACCCATCTTATCTGACAGAACTGAACCTGAGCTGGAACAACAACCTGCAAGATTCAGGAGTTCTTACTCTGTGTGCCTTTCTGAAGAGTCCAGACTGCAGACTGCAGACTCTGAGGTCAGACTTTGTCTTTCCAGTTTTTTTCAAATCAATATGATGAGTGCGGATGACTGACTGATGACCACAGAAGGATGCCACAAAGATTTTCATAGGCGAATGATGCATGGCGGAACTACTAGATCAAAACATTATTAACATTGTATTAAAAACTGTATTAAAAACAGGAAAATTAAGTAAAAAAAGAGCATTTACCCTGAAAACTGGTGTAGCCGTATCAAACTCAGTCAGTTAATTAAACATGATAGATACTTGTGGGGATGCTCATTCTTCAGAGTTCTTTACTGAAGTAATTACAGAGCCAATCTGCAAAATCACAAATTTATTTGAAAAATATGTAACTTATTGGTGAAACAAAATGGATTGTTTTATGTAATTTTATTTAAAATAAAAATGTATTATATTGTATGATCATTTATTGTGTATTTAATGCACTAAAATCACATGCAAGTTATGTGACATACAATCTAAAGATAATAATGAACACCCATTTATGAATTACTTCATTTGTTCCTTAATGCACACAGCATTTATTATTCTCAAATCTGTTGATATCAATAATATTAAATACACTGAATTGTGTTCTGTTTTGATCATCTGTTTTCTGTTGGACAGTAAACTGTTTTAGGTCCTTGCCCAACTCTCACTCATGCAATTCACAAATAAGCCTATGTTGTGTAAAGCATCAGTAAAATTAAAAACCAAAAGTTAAGAAGTTCGCTCAGTTCAAACATTGACTGTAAAAACAGTAATAACAATAAAGTGAAAATATGTCTATGGGTTTAAAACAGACTCATTCTTTAACTAAGCTAACACTAACATGGACTTTTGAATTATTCAGATAGAAGAACTTAGCAGAAAAAAGATTTAGAAATTGATCATACAGAACAAAGTATTTGAAATGTATAAAGAAAAAAATATTATGCATCTACTCCTTCAAATAGTCATTGTCATAGAATGTTTCACCCATAAATTACAGTTGGTTTATAGAGAATTATTAACAATGTGTTTACCTAAAGTCGTCATCTCCTTGCATCTATCAGGGTACAAAAGCAGATCCCAGGGTAGAGTCAGGAGTCGAAAAACACCTTATTCAAACAGAACCATAAAGGAATAATCCGACAGGGAGAAGCAGCCAAGAACATGCTTAAATAGAGGGGGAAATGATGAGGAGCAGGTATGCAAGGAGGCAGCCCCAGGATAAGAGACAGCCACGCCCCCTGCCACACACCACTCTGTAGAAACAAATCAAAAAAGACAAAATCAGCACAAAACAACCACAAGGACAGAAAAAAGAAACCAAACCAAACAGCACCGAAGTCGAATAGTTTGCGCAAGAGGTGTTAGATGTCTTTTCTAAAATGAAACTACACACGAACAACTTACGACATTCAGTGGATGTCCATCCGCCATGACGGATCCATCCGTCATTACATGCCTGCAGCTGGGTGCCTCTCAAAATTTTAGCAAACTTTCAGCTTCAGAGGTATTAGCAATCAGCACTACCATCTTCAGTGGCCACATTCAGCTTACAGCATTCACACTTGCATTATCGTAGGTAATGCTATATATCTAATTATGGTTGTTCTTTCGTATGTTTTTTGGACATCCGAAGCTCTTCAGCTACATTTCAATTCCTTGTCTGTTTTAACTTATATTGTCCACAATGTATGTTTGAAATAAACACAATCATTAGTCATTTCAGATCTATTAGATTTTAAATTACCATAATGTTTTAGGGTCAAAATTCAAATGAAATTGCCTTAAACAGTGAAACTGTAATCTGTCAGTCTCTCATCAGGCCGGGTGCCACCTGACCGAATATACTAAGTTCCTGGACCTCCAGCTGCATCACTGCTTCTGAACACACTTTTCTGTCTGATTTCAGGTTGATGAACTGCAGTTTGTCGAAGATCAGCTGTGAAGCTCTGGGCTCAACTCTGAAGAAAAACCCGTCTAATCTAACAGAACTGGACCTGAGCGGGAACAACCTGCAGGGTTCAGGAATTCTTCCTCTGTGTGGTTTTCTGAAGAGTCCAGACTGCAGACTGCAGACTCTGAGGTCAGACTCCATGTTTCAGTTGTGTTCACATCAATAGAATAGAAGGCCAAAATTCCATAGACTTCTAGTGAGAAATACTATTACTCATTTATTTTATTTGTCAGAATAACCTTTCTTGCTCTGAAATCTTCTTATCATCTTTTTAATCCTAATTATTTTAATTTTTTTTTTCTTTATGACAAGTTATTTAATTTATGAACTGACCAGTCAGATGCCTCAGTAAAACCATGTGATGCCTACTGGCCTCACCTTGAAAGTTTTATTGACAGATTCTCCCAAGCCAGCTTCCAGAGGGAGGGGTGTGGAGTTTCATAACAATCTCACTCATGAATGGCAATATTAGTTTCTCCATAAATGTGACGAAGACTGATTCAGACCAATCACTGTCGACGGGTAGCAATATGGTGGCATAAGACTATCAGGAAGTGACAGAGAAGGCTCTGGCATGATTTTGCAAGGGCCAGAGGTAAGGCATTTCATATGGGTGACGTTGACACATACGTTGACACATAGTGAGCAAAAATGACCAGATTCTGAATGGGATCTGCAGCAGCATCTTCCTGCAGCTGCTTGTTCTCTTCAAAGATCTGCAGAAGAACTTCTTCTTTTCTTTCTGCAGCTCCTTGTTGCAAAGCTCTCTGCTGACATTTGTGCTCCACAAAGTTCTGCTTGCAGCCATCAGCTCTTCTTTGTGTCTTTGCTTTGCTTCAACAGACTCCTTTAAAGCAGCTGCAGAAGAAGCAGACGTGCACGCTCACATGCACTCTGAGTCCTGCTGTTTCAGCAGAGGTTTCTTCTCTCTGATTTCATCTGTTGGAGCTGAAAGTCTCTGCTTGAAGGGCTGCAGCAGAGAAGGACTGAAGATCATCTCCTGAAAACTGGGATGAAGACTTTCCAGCATCATGGTGCTGAAATTCTCCCATGATTCATTGCTGTTTGCAGAAAGAGGAAGTGGACTTTTTCTGCTGTTTGTGCAGAAACATCAGTTGGTTTGGATGCAGCCACAGGCTGATGTTTGACTTTCACACATCTGGACTTCTTTACTGAAGCAGCTGCATGTTGTCCTGAATGTTCCTGAATGTTCTTCTTCTCTGCTTCTGCTGGACTCTTCTGATCTGCTGCTGTTGCTTCACATCTTTGGACTTTTTCCAAACTTTCTGATCTTCTTCAGCTCTGAACTCTTTAGAAGAACTGATGGACGAAAAACATGAACTTTGTCTTTAAACTCAACTCTTTCTTCTGGATTCAGGTTGATGAACTGCAGTTTGTCAGAGATCAGCTGTGCTGCTCTGGTCTCAGCTCTGAAGTCCAACCCGTCCCACCTGACAGAACTGGACCTGAGGAACAACAACCTTCAGTCTTCAGATGTTCAGCAGCTCCAGGATCTGGTGGAGAGTCCAAACTCCAAACTGCAGACTCTGAGGTCAGTAGAGGGTTGGAGTCAGTCCAGCTGCTTCCAGATGTTTTGTCCTAAAGTTAGTCTGAGAGCAAAGATGCAGAGTTTCCTGTGAAGCTGCAGCTTCTCAGTGAAGCTCTGAGGAGAATGATGACAGGCTTCAGGACAACAGTCGGCCAATCAGAGCAGCAGAAGCTCCAACAGGTGAAGATGACAGGAAGCTGCTGCTCTGAACAGGACTGAAGCTCCTGCTGCTCTTTCTGCTGCTGTGCTGCATCACTGACTGACAGACCAGGATCAGGAGACACTCCTTCATCTCTGTCTTTATCATTTCTATCTGCAGCTGGGAGTTGTTCTGATGTTCCTCCTTTTGGATCAGAGAGCAGCATCAGCAGCAGCTGGTCTGCAGAGATGTTGTGACTGGACGGTGTTCCTGGGAGGTGGAGAGCAGAGTGATGGAGGAATCAGAGGAAGTGGAGATGAGTGTCAGAGCTGCAGCATGAACTGATCTGAGATCAGCTCCACTGTCTCTCTCAGCATCAAGTGGACAGTTATTGTGCTGCAGCTCCCCCGGTGGACTGATGGAGAACTGCACTTCATCTTCTCATTCTAACTTGGAGTGTTGATCTGAAACATCAGTTGGATTCAGATGTTCAGCAGCTCCAGGATCTGGAGAAACAAAGACCTGCAGACAAAAATTATTTTCTAGGTCATCACGTTCTTCTTTCATCTACATTTGATCAATAGATGTGAGTTTGTGACTGGACCAATCAAGGATTGAGTGAATCATTGATCAGACAGAACAGTTCTGGATTAGATAGATCTATGTGTGGATCAGGGACAAACAGGCAGTCAGGCGTTGGATCCTGTTTGTGTCTCTGGAACAGGGAAAGACATTTGAACCAGAACTCCAATGTTATCCCAATGTACAGATGCCATCTCAGGTTCTGCGGCGCGATTTCTGTGTCAGGCACTTCAGCGATTTCGCTTTGGGCATGTGACGCTTTTGATCAAAGGGTTAAAAAAATCCAATATGGCTGCTTGATACAGGGATTTTCATCTTGAACTTCCCTCCATTTTCTTAAAGTGCAGCGGCTGCAGGCTTTTCGCTGCCTGTGGCTGCCACCCCAGGTGCCTTCATAGCGGGGCCAGTCGCTCCAGCCCCACTTGATATGGGCAAAATGGGCAGTTGCCCAGGGCGCCATTTTCCAGGGGGTGGCACAGATGAGGAAAAAACATCTTTCAGTATTTTGCTTTTTTTAACATGAACAACGCAGCGCGCCTGTTCTCGTTATCTGAAGGTGAATTTAATTGTCAAACAGCAAAATCCCTCAGACTTCTATTGAGAAATAGAGTTATTACTCAGTCATTTGTCGGAATAAGCATTCTTGCTCTGATACATTCTTCTTAACATCTTCTTTATCATCAGGGCCTGAATTTCACAGCAGGATTGGGGGAATCACACATATTAAGATGAATTCCTGCTAACTGAGCTCTTATAATGCAGGAAATTCCTCCATAAAATTAATCTGTAATACTGGTAATCGGCATGTTTGCATTGCAACAACAAAATCAGAAACAAATTCAAATAAATTTTATTTCTAAAGCACTTTTCATGTAAAAAGAACAGCTCAAGGTGTCGTACATAAAAACAAACAAAAACACTAAAACATTCTCCACACATGCAACATAAATAAATAAAATAATAAGATAAACCTCTCAAAACAATAAACACAGAAACAAGCAAATAAAATGGAGATGATTGTAAGAAAAACTAAAACAAGAAACACCCCGAGGAATAACCTGAAGGGCGCTCTACTCTAATCTGTAAATTCAAGTTACTGCATCACAGAAAAGAGGAATAAAAATGGTTTTTGCCTGCAGCAGACTGGCAACCTGTTCAGGGTGAACCCCGCTTTTGCCCAACACTAGCCGGGATAAACTCTGGCAACCCTATGACCCAAAAAAGGGAAACAGCAGGTAAAGAAGATGAATGATAAGAAAATGCTGCATTAATCTCTGCTGGGAAAATTGTACCTTGTTTTTATAGATAAAATAAATACAGTAGAAAAAGAAAATGATCGTGAACATAGTAAAATGATTTTAAAAAATCAACTGATTGCAATAATTTTTCATTGACATCAGCAAGGAATAAAGACCAATGGATAATATATGTAATTTATCAATTTATTTTGTTTTTCAACGAATCATTTTCAACAAGAACTTTTAGAAATAGGGTGACAATCATAAAAGTCAAAATATTTTATAAAAGTGAAAATAAACACACACTCTCTCTCTCTCTTCAATGTACAAAGTATTTAAGTTATAGACAAATCACTGTTATAGTAATATAATATTTGGAGTACCTCAGGGGTCAGTCATTGGTCTAAAACTATTCAGTCTTGTCAGAGCATCTGAAATTTATTTTATTGCAGATGACATAACTTTTGTTTGTATGAGTGATATTTTGGAAAAAGTGATCAGTGATTTGATGTAAATAAATCATCATTAAACTTCATGAAATTTAGCAATAAAGAAACGAATAAGAATATTTAATGTCAAAAGATTAACATAAATTAGGTTTTTATGTATTAATAATAATAATAATATTATAATAACTATATAATTTTTCTGCTGCATAAAGTTAAATGATCTTTAGGCACAAATGCAACTCTTTAATTATTCTATACCTTATCTGTTGTTTTAAAATTACAAGCAATTTGTAAATACATTTAAATTTCCTTTTAAAAAAATAGCAACAAAAATAATCACAGGAAGTAACCCAACTCCTTTATAATTAGAAAAACGATATTAAAACTTACAGATTTGGTCAAATGAGACATTTTTAAATTAATACATAAAGTTAATCATAAATGTTTGCCTCATAATATACTAAATACGTTTGTGAAAAGACAAATGAATGGCATCTTCAAAGCACAAGACATAAAAAACCTCAGATTTTAACAAAAGTTAAAGAAAAACGTGTTTCAATGCAGGATATTTGGTTACAGAATAATCTTTAAAAACAAATTAAAGAGACTAAATTAATAGCATATTGTAAAAAATGCAAAGCAAGTTATAGTCCAAAAATATGAACAATCAAAAATTCTGATTATTTTGTTTATATGTTTAACTGAAGGATTCCACATTTGTTGGGAATTTTTACTCTTTTGTATTTTTTCTTCTTTTTGTTTTTTGTTTTGAGGGAAAAAAAATAAAGAACACTTTTGTTGTTTGACTAAAATGGCCAGAAATAATAAAAATGTCCTCTTTCTGTTCCACTTTTATCATCTCAAATAAAGTTTGTGTTTTGTGTGGTTTTGATTTTGTCTTGTTTAGTAGGAATGCAGTAGATTGATAAATAAATCTGATGTTAATCTGATTTAATCAGAGGTTTTATGAAACAAAATGTAAATATTTTGTTACATTTCAGGAACAGTTTGATCTTCTTTTAAATGACTTCTGTAGATATCTACAAATTAGACATTAAATACAAACCACAGAGAAAGAGAGATAATTAACAAAATCCTAAACAACATAGAACAATATTTTATTACAAATGCAGAAAGAAAAGTTCAAACACAAAGACATGTTTCTAATTTGTATAAGAGACTCTCAGCAGCTGTCTGTCAGAATACTTATAACATTAAAGTAAAATGGGAATTGGAATCTAATTCTATAATAGAAGATGAACAACGGGACAAATTATGAGAAGGCAGCCGGAAAGGCATAAATAGTTTACTGTGGAAAGAATTTGACTGAAAGGTTAAAATGAGGCCTTTTCATCCTCTATTGGTAATTTCTAACCTATCTGTATATCTCTGGTTAAACCAAATCTCTTATGTTCTATTTTTTTGTCATTTTACAAAAATGGGAAGAAATATTAAGAAAATGTTCTCTATCTGTTCCACTTTCATTGTAACAAAAACAGTTTGTGTGTGGTTTTATTTTTGTCTTGTTTAGTAGGAATGAAGTAGATAATGATAAATAATGATAAATAAATCATTCTGAACTCAGAACTTCAACTACAGTTAATCCAGCTTGTGTTCTTACTGTCCTGAGTTTGCTTTTTGTTGAATCCTCAACAAACAACACAAAACAGGAGAAGATAGGTAAAAAAGAGACAGAAAGTAAACACAAAAGCACACAGACGAGTCCTGATGTGTGTGGGTTTGCTGGAAGGATGCCTGGCAGTTGAGAGTGGAGTGTTTTTCATGTTAGTGGGACGGGATGAATACAAGGATGTAGAGTCATACCTGAAATACCGTGAATGGGAAGTGTGTGAAGTGCATCTGCCTCAACTGTTTAGATGAAGGGAGAGGATCCTCCGACAGAGTGAGGCTGCATGAAGATCTATCTAGAAAGGAATTAAGAAAAGCATGTTTGCAGGAAGACCACAGGTCTAATGGCTTTGGCACAACTGCCACCATGAATAGAGAAAGGCAGTCTGAAAAATGAGAAAATCTGTTGTAGTTGTAGTGTACCTTAAGTTGTAGTGAACACTCCGACATCAAGTTAAGGTAAAATAAAGGTAAAGTGAAGTCTGTCATTGAAGCCGTTTTGCTCGATTCCTCTCTGGGAGATTTTCACAAAGTGATTAGTGAAGAAAGAACGTCATCTGAGCAGAGAGAGAGAGAGACCGCTGCAGCACAGGAACCACCACTGAAGTCAATGTTTTAGGATGGAAACTAGATCAACTTTATAACACTGTAATAAATCCATAGATTCTCCACTTTGTTTACATCAGGTCTTCCACTGAAGCCTTTATGGTGGATCTCTGATCACTGCCTCTCCTCCTGCGCTACAGTGGGCTTGATGAGGCCTGAATGCAACACAAGACAGAAAGTCAAACTTTACTGTTCCCAGCATGCTGGATTGTTTTGACAAATGTGTTTTACATCTAGAAATTCCCTTTAGGATTAATTGTAATTTTAAAAAACAATTTGTTTCACAAATGAAATTTCTCATCAAGTAAATTATCCTCAGACTAGGGCTGGGCGATATATCAATATAATCGATTCATTTCAAAGTTTTGGTTTCAGACGATTTATTTTTGGAAAATTGAGATTTTATTTTCCCAGTTCTCTGCTTTCGTCAGTTTGCTCGTCTGTCTCTCACATGAACAGACATGAAAACAGCAGCAAGCAGAGGAGCTTCTCCTACGAGGCCGAGTAAAACAAAAGTGTTGCGCAATACAAGCGCACGCGACACATGAAGCACCCCCACTTCACTTCTCTGTGTAGCCTTTAGCTTAGGCTGATTGAGCAGCAGGACGTGTTTTTAACGGAATCCGGACAGAAATAGAGGCTAAACCAGCTGGACTCATGGCAGGAACAGAGTTGAATAAAAACGTGTTGATTTGGAGACAGCGGTGTTGTTGCACATTGATGCTGTCATGCTACAACGCTATATGCTAATGCTGCTAGTCGCCACTTTGTGACCACAAACTGTTTAAAGTCAGAGAATATTTCCACGGATCGGACTTTAAGATTTGGAGGATAAATGCAGCAAGCTTAGTTGATGGGATATTCATAAAAACTATCTTTCTAACTTTCTTTATTTTTAAGAAAATAAAAGTAGGGAGGGAAAAAAGTTGCTTAAAATCGAATTTTGTGTGAAAAATTCAGAGATTTTATTTTTCGGCCATGTTGGCCATCTCTACCTCAGACTGAAGAACCTCTTGAGAAAGTGAATCCTGTTTGTACTTGTCTTGACAGAAATGCTTTTGGCACAAGTATCTCAGTTTAAGACCTTTCTAGATGACAAAAAAGAGCAAATGTCATCCAGTGTAGAGGATTTTCTGTCAATCATCTGGTAATGGCCAACAATCCCAAGTCTGAACTAGTTCTGATTTCAAGTCTGAACCTGCTTCTCCTGCTGCAGCCTGGTCTAACAAGGACAAAGACTCCTCAGAACTCCTGAGACGAGCTTCAGTTTCTTTCCTGTGTGGATCAGAACCTGGTCAGACCAATGAACTCTCAGGACATTTCTTCTGGGGTAAGATGGTGGAGCTGCATCTCTATCCTGCTGGTGATTATCCAGGTGTCTCAGACCAAAGGTAAATGACAAAAGTTTCTTTTATTTCCTAACTGTACCGCAATGATCTCAAATGCTGAGTGAGAACTCCAGATCCCTCACAAATGAGAAGAACGAACTGAGGCTTTAGATTGCAACCAATGCTAGAGCGAAAGACCGTTAAAAGAGGGCGGGGCTCTGTGTTTCTGTTAGGACCAGCTGGTGTTCAAACACAGTGACTGTAGAGACAAACTGCTCCACAGATTGGAAGCGTGTCACCACTAAAAGCAGCTCATCTGTCTTCTGATAAAGTTTTCTATAGTTTTCATAAACACTGGTTACATTCCACAGCTAAGTTTGCTTGGATTACTGTATGTTAACATGTCAGAGTTAGTGAACAGTGGGGCCTATATCCTAACATTAAGCTTTTAGCAAAAAGTAATATCTGTGACACCTGAATACTGACTCAAATCTCTAGATTCCACCAGGATGTTAAGAGTGCTACTAGAGGAGCTAACACTCAGGACTAGTGGAGTGTTTACGCTCACAAGTCTGTTTTTATGCCTCAGAGCAATAGTATGTTTACACAGGACTCTGGTTTATGAAGAAAAAGACAGTTCAGCTGAAGTCCCAGAGTCTAGTCACACTTGAACGCTTGATCCCTACTCTAAACCCTTCACTCTTTATTCTATCTTTGTCTACAAACACGTCTTCCTCCTCTCCTTCTTCCCACAACAGTCGTCTATTTTTCACCAGCACCCTGTAGGTCAGCACTACCGGTGGCGGTCAACATTAACCCATAATAAAAACTGACCTGGTATAAAAGTTCTGTTTGTGATTTGTAAGACAGATTTGGCCAAAAGTAGAGCGGGACAACTTTTCAGCCCAGGAGTTTAACGGCCCATTTTTGGCCACATGAAACATTAGGCAAGAATTTAGAATGTAAAATGTTTGTAAATGTAAATGTTTTATTACAGTGTGGATAAAAAATCATAAATTACAAATAATACATGGAAAATAATTATAATAAAACATGTGGTTTAGCAGAAATATTTCCCTGTGTGTTTATGTAAACAAAGGCTCAATGGATTTTTTTTGTTTACATTTGAAATAACATAACCATAATAAATCCAGAATCTACAGTATAAGTGAACGCCTAAGAAGTGCACGAGTTTCTGCAACCTTATTTAATGCATCTGTGAAGAAGTTTTATTGTGTCAGTGTATGGTGAACATATATAACAGTTTCTACAAGAACAACAGGTTCTGCTTCCAAGTTCTGTCTGGTTCTGTCTGGGCCATCGTGACCTTCCTGGGTCATCTCAGCCGTCCTGACAGTGAAATCCTCCAGAGTGGACTTAGTTTTTAGTTAAATTATCAATTCAACTTTGCGTTCTGTCTCTTTTACCATTTGCCTCTTGTTTCTTGAAAACATGTCTGTGAGTTTTGCACTTTTAGCAGCATCTTCAATCAACGCCTTTCTTTTCTTTAACCTGGATTTTCAGCTCGTCTCTTCTTACCCGTTTTTACTCACTAACCAGCCGGCTGGCCCGCTTCTCCGCCGTCTCGACATTTTTTGTAGAGGCGCTCTCTGGTGGACTCAACCAACTGTGAGCAATGCAAAGGGGTGTTTGTGTCAAATGGTAGCTCCCAAACTACTGAGGTAGTCTCTTAAATGGACGGGTGGATTCAGAGCAAACAGAGCTGCAAAGATTTTTTCATGTTCCGTGATCATTTTTCCTTGACGTTAACCTACCGGCCCATGAATGAAGCGGCCCGCCAGGAATCCTCCTGACTCCCCCGATGACCCACTCTGCCCTTGGATTTGACTTTAGTTTTATGTTGATGACCTTCCTGGTAAAACTGAATTTACCAGAATATGGGAGCATGAAAGCCCTGGATTGCACCCCCTTCTGGCTCTAATAAGTGTTAGATTTTGAAAATAACAAACACAGAGATGATCCTCAACCAAAGATGGTAGTTCATTCAAATATTAGGAGTGGAATAGACTTTAGTAAAGATGCAAGAATACAGGAGATCAGAGGAGAAATCTTGACTACAGGTAGAATGATGGTTTTATTTTTTCAGATGCAACAGTCATCTATAAGGACAATGGAACCACAGCTGTTCTCAGACCAGATCCAATCACTGATCGGATAAGGAAAGTAGAGTAGAGTTGTGAAGGAAGACTCGTTGCAGACTGGTGTGAAAATAAAGCAGAATGCAGCAAACAGTTTGAAGGTAAACTTTCATCAGTTTGAATGAAATGAGAATCATTTCGTTTCATCGTCTGTGTTTGACAGGACGAGTGTTTGAAAATGATTCCAGAACGGATGAAATCCAAATGCTTCAGAATTGACAGCATCTTTTTCTCAGATTGCTGTCAGATCAACCCAGAAACGGGAGCTCTGACCATCAACAATCTAACTCTGACTGACCGTGGCATCTACAAAATGAAGATTTACAATGAAATTGGAAAACTGACTGTCGTCAATTAGACTCTGCAGGATTGTAGCAACAGCACAATGAAGATCAATGGCACAGAAATGAAGAACGGAACAGAAATTGCAGTCAGATGTTCGTGCAAACATCTCCTGGTTCCTCTTTTCTGGTGTGAACTCTTCCTGCTTTGTGTTTCAGCTTCATTCCTCAAATCCAGAATCAAACTGTAACTCTG
Source organism: Oryzias celebensis (assembly GCA_014656515.1). Classification (NCBI taxonomy): domain Eukaryota; kingdom Metazoa; phylum Chordata; class Actinopteri; order Beloniformes; family Adrianichthyidae; genus Oryzias; species Oryzias celebensis. The sequence goes on along the minus strand of BNCR01000109.1, from coordinate 316 downwards.
ACATCACTGAGGACATGGATCATGTGATCAGTGATAAAATCAATAACTTTGGATTAAGATTTTTTTTCTCTTCTAGGGAGTAACACAGACATCTTGATCATCATCATTCTTATTATCCTCCTCCTCATCATCCTCATCATCATTCCTGTTGGTGTAAACATGAGGTTCATTGTTACAAACACAGAAGAAGTAAGAAAAAAATCTTTTGATTTAATTGACTGAAATATTGTTTTATAATTCTGACCATGAACTAATTCTGAAGAGATTCTCTTTCATGAGGACTTATAAACTCTTTAAATATTTAAATCTAGAATAT